>OY856401.1:2147500-2157500 GCA_963693495.1 Malacosoma neustria | reverse complement strand
GTAAGTTTGTATGTGTGTGTGTGTCTCTGTGTTTGTGTGTGTGTGTGTGTGTATGTGTATGCTGTGTGTTTGTGTGTATGTCTGTGTTTGTCTGTCTGTGTGTTAGTGTGTGTGTCTGTGTGTGAGTGTGTGTGTGTGTGTGCATGTGTGTGTGTGTGTGTGTGCATGTATGTGTGTGAGTGCGCACGCGCACATCTGTGTGTGTCTGTGTGTTTGTGTGTATGGCTGTGTGTGTGTGTGTGTGTTTTTGTGGGTGTGTGTGTGTATTTGTGTCTGTGTATGTTTGTATGTGTGTGTGTCTCTGTGTGTGTTTGTGTGTGTGTGTGTGTGTGTGTTTGTGTGTGCCTGTGTGTTATGTGTGTGTGTCTATGTGTGTGTGTGTTTGTGTATGAGTCTGTGTGTTTATATGTGTCTGGGTAATTGTATGTGTGTGTGTGTGTGTTTGTATGTGTTTGTGTGTGTCTGCGTGTGCGTTTGTATATGAATGTGCGCACGTCTAGGTGTCTATGTGTGTGTGTCTGTGTAAGTGTTTGTGTCTGTATGTGTGTGTGTGTGTGCCATATGTGTGTTTTTGTGTGTGTGTGTGTGTGTGTCTGTGTATGTGTATGTCTATCTCAGTGTGTGTGCGTCTGTCTGTCTGTCTGTGTGTCTAAATGTTTGTGAGTCTGTCTATGTGTGTGTGTCTGTGTGTCTCTCTCTGTGCGTGTGTGTTTCTGTGTGTGTGTGTGTATGTCTGTATTTGTGTGTGTATGTCTGTGTGTGTGTGTGTGTGTGTGTGTGTGTGTGTCTGTGTGTTTGTGTGTGGGTTTGTGTGTGTGTATTTGTGTCTGTGTGTGTTTGTATGTGTGTGTCTCTGTGTTTGTGTGTGTGTCTGAGTGTTTATGTGTATGTCTGTGTTTGTCTGTCTGTGTGTGTGTGTGTGTGTGTGTTTGAGTGTGTGTGTCTGTGTGTTAGTGTGTGTATCTGTGTTTGTGTCTGTGTGTGTATGTGTGTCTCTGTGTGTCTATGTCTGTGTGGTTGTATGTGTCTCAGTGTGTGGGTGTGTGTGTGTGTTTCTGTGTGTGTGTGTGTGTCTATCTCTGTATGTGTGTGTCGGTGTGTCTCTCTCTGCGTGTTTCTCTCTCTCTCTCTCTCTCTCTCTTTCTCCCTCCCTCTCCCTCTGTGTGTGTGTGTCTGTGTGTGTGTGTGTGTGTCTGTATGTGTCTGTGTGTCTGTGTGTTTCTGTGTGTGTATGTGTCTGTCTCTGAATGTGTGTGTCTGTGTGTGTCTGTGTCTCTCTCTGCGTGTGTTTCTCTCTCTCTCGTTCTCTCTCTCTGTGTGTGTCTGTCTGTGTGTGTGTGTGTGTGTGTGTGTCTGTATATGTATGTGTGTGTCTGTGTGAGTGTCTGTGTGAGTGTATGTGTGTGTGTGTGTGTCTGTCTCTCTGTGAGTGTGTGTGTGTGTTTGTGTGTATGTCTGTGTATCCGTGGCTGTGTGTGTGTGTGTGTGTGTGGGTGTGTGTGTGTGGGTGTGTGAGTGTGTGTGTGTGTGTGTGTGTGTGCATGTGTGTGTGTGTGTGCATGTATGTGTGTGAGTGCGCGCGCGCACATCTGTGTGTGTCTGTGTGTTTGTGTGTATGGCTGTGTGTGTGTGTGTGTGTGTCTGTGTGTTTTTGTGGGTGTGTGTGTGTATTTGTGTCTGTGTAAGTTTGTATGTGTGTGTGTGTCTGTGTTTGTGTGTGTGTGTGTGTGTGTATGTGTATGCTGTGTGTTTGTGTGTATGTCTGTGTTTGTCTGTCTGTGTGTTAGTGTGTGTGTCTGTGTGTGAGTGTGTGTGTGTGTGCATGTGTGTGTGTGTGTGTGCATGTATGTGTGTGAGTGCGCACGCGCACATCTGTGTGTGTCTGTGTGTTTGTGTGTATGGCTGTGTGTGTGTGTGTGTGTTTTTGTGGGTGTGTGTGTGTATTTGTGTCTGTGTATGTTTGTATGTGTGTGTGTCTCTGTGTTTGTGTGTGTGTGTGTGTATGTGTATGCTGTGTGTTTGTGTGTATGTCTGTGTTTGTCTGTCTGTGTGTTAGTATGTGTGTCTGTGTGTTAGTGTGTGTGTGTTTGTGTGTGTCCGTGTGTTTGTGTCTGTGTGTGTGTGTGTGTGTGTGTTTGTGTGTTTGTGTGTGTATGTCTGCGTGTTAGTGTGTGTGTACTGTGTCTGTGTGTGTTTGTGTGTGTGTGTGTGTGTGTGTGTGTTTGTGTGTGCCTGTGTGTTATGTGTGTGTGTCTATGTGTGTGTGTGTGTTTGTGTATGAGTCTGTGTGTTTATATGTGTCTGGGTATTTGTATGTGTGTGTGTGTGTTTGTATGTGTTTGTGTGTGTCTGCGTGTGCGTTTGTATATGAATGTGCGCACGTCTAGGTGTCTATGTGTGTGTGTCTGTGTAAGTGTTTGTGTCTGTGTGTGTGTGCCATATGTGTGTTTTTGTGTGTGTGTGTGTGTGTGTGTGTGTCTGTATTTGTGTGTGTATGTCTGTGTGTGTGTGTGTGTGTGTGTGTCTGTGTGTTTGTGTGTGGGTTTGTGTGTGTGTATTTGTGTCTGTGTGTGTTTGTATGTGTGTGTCTCTGTGTTTGTGTGTGTGTCTGAGTGTTTATGTGTATGTCTGTGTTTGTCTGTCTGTGTGTGTGTGTGTGTGTGTGTGTGTGTTTGAGTGTGTGTGTCTGTGTGTTAGTGTGTGTGTCTGTGTTTGTGTCTGTGTGTGTATGTGTGTGTCTGTGTGTATGTATGTGTGTCTGTGTGTGTATGTCTGTGTGTGTCTCTGTGTGTGTGTGTGTGTGTGTCTGTGTCTCTCTCTCTGTGAGTGTGTGTGTGTGTGTTTGTGTGTGTGCGTTTGTGTGTGTGTTTGTGTGTGACTGTGTGTCTATGTCTGTGTATATGTGGCTGTGTGTGTGTATGTGTGTATGTGTTAGTGTGTGTGTGTGTTAGTGTTTCTGTGTGTGTGTGTTAGTGTGTGTGTGTGTGTTAGTGTGTGTGTGTGTTAGTGTGGCTGTGTGTCTCTGTGTGTGTCTGTGTGTTTGTGTGTCTATGTCTGTGTGTCTATGTCTGTGTGTCTATGTCTGTGTGTCTATGTCTGTGTATCTGTGGCTGTGTTTGTGTGTTAGTGTGTATGTGTGTGTGTGTGTCTGTGTGTATGTGTGTGTGTATCTGTGTGAGTGTATGTGTGTGTGTGTGTGTCTGTGTGTCTCTCTCTCTGTGAGTGTGTGTGTCTCTCGCTCTCTGTGAGTGTGTGTGTGTGTGTTTGTATGTATGTGTGTGTGTTTGTGTGTCTGTTTGTGTGTGTCTGTGTGTCTATGTCTGTGTGTCTATGGTTGTATCTGTGGTTGTATGTGTATATGTGTCTGTGTGTGTGTCTGTATGTTTGTGTGTCTATATCTGTGTGTCTATGTCTGTTTATCTGTGGCTGTGTGTGTATATGTGTATGTATGTGTGTGTGTGTGTGTGTGTATCAGTGTTTGTGTGTCTGTGTGTGTGGATGTCTGTGTCAGTGTCTGTGTGTGTGTGTGAGTGTGTGTGTGTGTGTGTGCGCGCGCGCGACTTTGTTGTATGTGTGTGTTGTGTGGCTCTCTCTGTGCGTGTGTGTTTCTGTGTGTGTGTGGTTCTGTGTGTGTGTGCGTGCGCATGATGTGTGTGTGTGTGTGTGCGCGCGCACGTCTGTGTGTGTGTGAGTGGGTGTCTGTGTGTCTATGTCTGTTTGTCTGTGTCTATGTCTGTGTGGTTGTGTGTGTGTCTCTGTGTGGTTGTGTGTGTGTCTGTGTGGTTGTGTGTGTGTCTGTGTGTGTGTGTGTGTGTGTGTTTCTGTGTGTGTGTGTGTGTGTGTTTCTGTGTGTGTATGTGTATGTCTGTGTGTGTGTGTGTGTGTGTGTGTGTGTAAGTGTGTCTCTCTCAGTGCGTGTGTGTTTCTCTCTCTGATTGTGTGTCTGTGTGTCTGTATGTTTGTGTGTCTATGTCTGTGTATTTGTGGCTTTGTGTGTGTATGTGTGTGTGTTAGTGTGTCTGTGTGTGTGTGTGTGTGTCTGTGTGAGTGTCTGTGTGTGTATGTGTGTGTATCTGTGTGTCTCTCTCTCTGTGAGTGTGTGTGTGTCTCTCTCTCTGTGAGTGAGTGTGTGTCCCTCAATCTCTGTGAGTGCTGTGTGTGTGTGTGTGTGTTTGCACGTCTGCGTGTGTGTGTATCTATGTGAGTGTGTGTGTGTGTGTGTGTCTGTGTGTTTGTGTGTTAGTTTGTGTGTGTGTATTTGTGTCTGTGTGTGTCTGTGTCTGTGTGTGTGTGTGTTTGTCTCTGTGTGTGTGTGTCTGTGTGTGTGTGTCTGTGTGTGTGTGTCTGTGTGTTTGTGTATGTGTGTGTGTCTGTGTGTTTTTGTGAGTGTGTGTGTCTGTGTGTTTGTATGTGTCTGTATTTTTGTGTGTGTCTGTGTGTTTGTGTGTGTATCTATGTTTGTGTGTGTCAGTGTGTTTGTGTGTGTGGTAGTGTGATTTTGTGTGTGTGTGTGTGTGTGTGTGTCTGTGAGTGTTTGTGTGTGTTTGTGTGTGTGTCTGTGAGTGTGTGTGTGTGTTTGTGTGTGTGTGTGCCTGTCTGTGCGTGTGTGTGCGCGCGCACTTCTGTGTGTGTCTGTGTGTTTGTGTGTATGTCTGTGTTTGTGTGTTTGTCTGTGTGTGTTAGTGTGTGTGTGTGTGTGTGTCTGTGTGTTTGTGTGTGGGTTTGTGTGTGTGTATTTGTGTCTGTGTGTGTTTGTCTGTGTCTGTGTGTGTGTTTGTGTGTGTGTGTGTCTGTCTGTGTGTTTGTGTGTGTATCTATGTTTGTGTGTGTCAGTGTGTTTGTGTGTGTGGTAGTGTGATTTTGTGTGTGTGTGTGTGTCTGTGTATTTTTGTGTGTGTGTGTCTGTGTGTTTGTGTGTGTATCTATGTTTGTGTGTGTCAGTGTGTTTGTGTGTGTGGTAGTGTGATTTTGTGTGTGTGTGTGTGTGTGTGTCTGTGAATGTGTGTGTGTGTGTTTGTGTGTGTGTCTGTGTGTGTGTGAGTGGGTGTCTGTGTGTCTATGTCTGTTTGTCTGTGTCTATGTCTGTGTGGTTGTGTGTGTGTCTCTGTGTGGTTGTGTGTGTGTCTGTGTGGTTGTGTGTGTGTCTGTGTGTGTGTGTGTGTGTTTCTGTGTGTGTGTGTGTGTGTGTTTCTGTGTGTGTATGTCTGTGTGTGTGTGTGTGTGTGTGTGTGTGTGTGTAAGTGTGTCTCTCTCAGTGCGTGTGTGTTTCTCTCTCTGATTGTGTGTCTGTGTGTCTGTATGTTTGTGTGTCTATGTCTGTGTATTTGTGGCTTTGTGTGTGTATGTGTGTGTGTTAGTGTGTCTGTGTGTGTGTGTGTGTGTCTGTGTGAGTGTCTGTGTGTGTATGTGTGTGTATCTGTGTGTCTCTCTCTCTGTGAGTGTGTGTGTGTCTCTCTCTCTGTGAGTGAGTGTGTGTCCCTCAATCTCTGTGAGTGCTGTGTGTGTGTGTGTGTTTGCACGTCTGCGTGTGTGTGTATCTATGTGAGTGTGTGTGTGTGTGTGTGTCTGTGTGTTTGTGTGTTAGTTTGTGTGTGTGTATTTGTGTCTGTGTGTGTCTGTGTCTGTGTGTGTGTGTGTTTGTCTCTGTGTGTGTGTGTCTGTGTGTGTGTGTCTGTGTGTTTGTGTGTATGTGTGTGTGTCTGTGTGTTTTTGTGAGTGTGTGTGTCTGTGTGTTTGTATGTGTCTGTATTTTTGTGTGTGTGTCTGTGTGTTTGTGTGTGTATCTATGTTTGTGTGTGTCAGTGTGTTTGTGTGTGTGGTAGTGTGATTTTGTGTGTGTGTGTGTGTGTGTGTGTCTGTGAGTGTTTGTGTGTGTTTGTGTGTGTGTCTGTGAGTGTGTGTGTGTGTTTGTGTGTGTGTGTGCCTGTCTGTGCGTGTGTGTGCGCGCGCACTTCTGTGTGTGTCTGTGTGTTTGTGTGTATGTCTGTGTTTGTGTGTTTGTCTGTGTGTGTTAGTGTGTGTGTGTGTGTGTGTCTGTGTGTTTGTGTGTGGGTTTGTGTGTGTGTATTTGTGTCTGTGTGTGTTTGTCTGTGTCTGTGTGTGTGTCTGTGTTTGTGTGTGTGTCTGTGTTTGTGTGTGTGTCTACGTTTGAGTTTGTGTTTGTGTGTGTTTATATGTGTGTTTGTGTGTGTCTGTGTGTGTTTGTCTGTGTCTGTGTGTTTGTCTGTGTGTGTGTGTGTGTGTCTGTGTGTTTGTGTGTGTGTGTGTGTGTGTGTGTGTGTCTGTGTGTTTTTGTGAGTGTGTGTGTGTCTGTGTGTTTGTGTGTGTATCTATGTTTGTGTGTGTCAGTGTGTTTGTGTGTGTGGTAGTGTGATTTTGTGTGTGTGTGTGTGTGTGTGTCTGTGAGTGTGTGTGTGTGTGTGTGTTTGTGTGTGTGTGTCAGTGTGTTTGTGTGTGTCTGTATGTTTATGTGTGCGTGTGTATCTGTGTGTGTGTGTCTGTGTGAGTGTCTCTGTGTGTGTGTGTGTGTGTCTGTGTCTCTCTCTCTGTGAGTGTGTGTGTGTGTTTGTGTGTGTGCGTTTGTGTGTGTGTTTGTGTGTGTCTGTGTGTCTATGTCTGTGTATATGTGGCTGTGTGTGTGTATGTGTGTATGTGTTAGTGTGTGTGTGTTAGTGTGTCTGTGTGTGTGTGTGTGTGTTAGTGTGTGTGTGTGTGTTAGTGTGTGTGTGTGTGTTAGTGTGGCTGTGTGTCTCTGTGTGTGTCTGTGTGTTTGTGTGTCTATGTCTGTGTATCTGTGGCTGTGTGTGTGTGTTAGTGTGTATGTGTGTGTGTGTGTCTGTGTGTATGTGTGTGTGTATCTGTGTGAGTGTATGTGTGTGTGTGTGTGTGTGTGTCTGTGTGTCTCTCTCTCTGTGAGTGTGTGTGTCTCTCGCTCTCTGTGAGTGTGTGTGTGTGTGTGTGTGTTTGTATGTATGTGTGTGTGTTTGTGTGTCTGTTTGTGTGTGTCTGTGTGTCTATGTCTGTGTGTCTATGGTTGTATCTGTGGTTGTATGTGTATATGTGTCTGTGTGTGTGTCTGTATGTTTGTGTGTCTATATCTGTGTGTCTATGTCTGTTTATCTGTGGCTGTGTGTGTATATGTGTATGTATGTGTGTGTGTGTGTGTGTGTGTATCAGTGTTTGTGTGTCTGTGTGTGTGGATGTCTGTGTCAGTGTCTGTGTGTGTGTGTGAGTGTGTGTGTGTGTGTGTGTGCGCGCGCGCGACTTTGTGTATGTGTGTGTTGTGTGGCTCTCTCTGTGCGTGTGTGTTTCTGTGTGTGTGTGGGTCTGTGTGTGTGTGCGTGCGCATGTGTGTGTGTGTGTGTGTGCGCGCGCACGTCTGTGTGTGTGTGAGTGGGTGTCTGTGTGTCTATGTCTGTTTGTCTGTGTCTATGTCTGTGTGGTTGTGTGTGTGTCTCTGTGTGGTTGTGTGTGTGTCTGTGTGGTTGTGTGTGTGTCTGTGTGTGTGTGTGTGTGTGTTTCTGTGTGTGTGTGTGTGTGTTTCTGTTTGTGTATGTGTATGTCTGTGTGTGTGTGTGTGTGTGTGTGTGTGTGTGTGTAAGTGTGTCTCTCTCAGTGCGTGTGTGTTTCTCTCTGTGAGTGTGTGTGTGTCTCTCTCTCTGTGAGTGAGTGTGTGTCCCTCAATCTCTGTGAGTGCTGTGTGTGTGTGTGTGTGTGTTTGCACGTCTGCGTGTGTGTGTATCTATGTGAGTGTGTGTGTGTGTCTGTGTGTTTGTGTGTTAGTTTGTGTGTGTGTATTTGTGTCTGTGTGTGTCTGTGTCTGTGTGTGTGTGTGTGTGTTTGTCTCTGTGTGTGTGTGTCTGTGTGTTTGTGTGTATGTCTGTGTTTGTGTGTATGTCTGTGTTTGTGTGTATGTCTGTGTGTATTTGTGTCTGTGTGTGTTTGTCTGTGTCTGTGTGTGTGTTTGTGTGTGTGTGTGTCTGTCTGTGTGTTTGTGTGTGTATCTATGTTTGTGTGTGTCAGTGTGTTTGTGTGTGTGGTAGTGTGATTTTGTGTGTGTGTGTGTGTCTGTGTATTTTTGTGTGTGTGTCTGTGTGTTTGTGTGTGTATCTATGTTTGTGTGTGTCAGTGTGTTTGTGTGTGTGGTAGTGTGATTTTGTGTGTGTGTGTGTGTGTGTGTGTCTGTGAATGTGTGTGTGTGTGTTTGTGTGTGTGTCTGTGTGTGTGTGTGTGTTTGTGTGTGTGCCAGTGTGTTTGTGTGTGTGTCAGTGTGTTTGTGTGAGTGGTAGTGTGTGTGTGTTTTTGTGTGTGTCTATGTGTTAGTGTGTGTGTGTGTGTGTGTGTTTGTCTGTGTTTATGTGTGTGTCTGTGTTTGTGTGTGTGTCTGTGTTTGTGTGTGTGTCTACGTTTGAGTTTGTGTTTGTGTGTGTTTATATGTGTGTTTGTGTGTGTCTGTGTGTGTTTGTCTGTGTCTGTGTGTTTGTCTGTGTGTGTGTGTGTATCTGTGTGTTTGTGTGTGTGTGTGTGTGTGTGTGTCTGTGTGTTTTTGTGAGTGTGTGTGTGTGTCTGTGTGTTTGTGTGTGTATCTATGTTTGTGTGTGTCAGTGTGTTTGTGTGTGTGGTAGTGTGATTTTGTGTGTGTGTGTGTGTGTGTGTGTCTGTGAGTGTGTGTGTGTGTGTGTTTGTGTGTGTGTGTCAGTGTGTTTGTGTGTGTCTGTATGTTTATGTGTGCGTGTGTATCTGTGTGTGTGTGTCTGTGTGAGTGTCTCTGTGTGTGTCTGTGTGAGTGTCTCTGTGTGTGTGTGTGTGTCTGTGTCTCTCTCTCTGTGAGTGTGTGTGTGTGTGTTTGTGTGTGTGTGCGTTTGTGTGTGTGTTTGTGTGTGTCTGTGTGTCTATGTCTGTGTATATGTGGCTGTGTGTGTGTATGTGTGTATGTGTTAGTGTGTGTGTGTTAGTGTGTCTGTGTGTGTGTGTGTGTGTTAGTGTGTGTGGGTGTGTGTTAGTGTGTGTGTGTGTTAGTGTGGCTGTGTGTCTCTGTGTGTGTCTGTGTGTTTGTGTGTCTATGTCTGTGTATCTGTGGCTGTGTGTGTGTGTTAGTGTGTATGTGTGTGTGTGTGTCTGTGTGTATGTGTGTGTGTATCTGTGTGAGTGTATGTGTGTGTGTGTGTGTGTGTCTGTGTGTCTCTCTCTGTGAGTGTGTGTGTCTCTCGCTCTCTGTGAGTGTGTGTGTCTCTCGCTCTCTGTGAGTGTGTGTGTGTGTGTGTGTTTGTATGTATGTGTGTGTGTTTGTGTGTCTGTTTGTGTGTGTCTGTGTGTCTATGGTTGTATCTGTGGTTGTATGTGTATATGTGTCTGTGTGTGTGTCTGTATGTTTGTGTGTCTATATCTGTGTGTCTATGTCTGTTTATCTGTGGCTGTGTGTGTATATGTGTATGTATGTGTGTGTGTGTGTGTGTGTGTGTGTGTGTATCAGTGTTTGTGTGTCTGTGTGTGTGGATGTCTGTGTCAGTGTCTGTGTGTGTGTGTGTGTGTGTGTGTCTGTGAGTGTTTGTGTGTGTTTGTGTGTGTGTCTGTGAGTGTGTGTGTGTGTTTGTGTGTGTGTGTGCCTGTCTGTGCGTGTGTGTGCGCGCGCACTTCTGTGTGTGTCTGTGTGTTTGTGTGTATGTCTGTGTTTGTGTGTATGTCTGTGTGTGTGTGTATTTGTGTCTGTGTTGTTTGTCTGTGTCTGTGTGTGTGTTTGTGTGTGTGTGTGTCTGTCTGTGTGTTTGTGTGTGTATCTATGTTTGTGTGTGTCAGTGTGTTTGTGTGTGTGGTAGTGTGATTTTGTGTGTGTGTGTGTGTGTCTGTGTATTTTTGTGTGTGTGTCTGTGTGTTTGTGTGTGTATCTATGTTTGTGTGTGTCAGTGTGTTTGTGTGTGTGGTAGTGTGATTTTGTGTGTGTGTGTGTGTGTGTCTGTGAATGTGTGTGTGTGTGTTTGTGTGTGTGTCTGTGTGTGTGTGT
>OY856401.1:1847500-2142500 GCA_963693495.1 Malacosoma neustria | reverse complement strand
TTGGTTAATACCCATGTTTCGTATCCACACGTAATAACTAAGAGTACACAGGTGTCGAAGGCATTTCTTTTTATTGACATGCTCTCTTTCTTGCATTAACTCTTTAGATTTCATGATTTCTTTCAACGATCAGTACTTTTTCCATCCATTTGAAATTCTTCTATTTATTTCTTTAGTAGTATTTTCTTCATGAGATATTACCTGTCCTAAGTAGATGTATTCTTTTACATACTCAATTTCAGAATTACAGAATTGTGGTCGATTTTGACGGTGTTATTTAGAAAACAAAACTGCTCTTAAACTGCAAAATAACACCTTTAAAAATCGACAACAATCCTCTTGAATATGTAAAAGAATACATCTACTTGCAAAATGAATACTAAACATATTCTCACGCACACACACACGCGCGCACGCACTTTCACACGTACGCACACGCATGCGCGCGCGCACATACGGGACAAGCTCACTCGCACGCACACGCAATAATTATTTTATTTTCATTGTTATTATAATTATTCTTTTTAATATTGTAGATTTATAATTTCATAATATTAATTACACTTTCTTCATATATGAAGATTGTATTAAATGAGTTTAGTTCATTTGCTACTGAATGTAAACCGGTGTTCACAATACAGGCTGTGCCCAGTTTGGTCCGAGCTGTTAATCTTGTTATTTATAACTTTTTTTTTGCTGTAGGACAGCAGACAGGTTAACGGCCCGCTTAAAATTTAGTAGTTACCGTCGCCTATAGGTGTTTGCAACGCCAGTGGCATCGCGAACACGCTGCTGTCCCATAAGGGTACAGGAACTTGGGTCACTAATGCCGGAATACAACTCAAGGTTATTATGGCGGCATACTTAAGACCAAAGGTGGTCGCCATCCAGACGGGCTTGAGGCCCTACCACGTAGCTAGGGTGGGTTGTTTTATCGCCTTTTACGACAGGCCGGCCCCGGCCACAGAGGTTAGTATTCTTTCTCCGCCCCTGTATGGATAGAATTGTTAATGAACATCTAAATGATATTTGATTGGTCACCTGTCCCATCTCGCTGCACAAGGACTGTCTACCCTGCGACGCGTTCTTCTTCGTGTTCCAACAGAACTCCAAGATGGCGACCACTATGGCCAAAGCCAGGCCGCAAAGAAGCGTTACAAATACACCACCTGTAACAGAGATTTTAATTATCCTAATATTATAAATGCGAAAGTGAGTTTGTTTCTTTTTTACGCTTTCACGCCTAAACCGCTGGACCAATTTTGATGAATTTCAGCATACTCATAGATTGGACCTTGTAAAAGGAAAGGCTACTTTTTTAATTTCTATGGCAGAAGAACGTTTGCTTGGTTATCTAGTAAATGATAAATATAGTCTAATAATTCAAACAACACCATCTACTCTCAAAGTAAATAAGCTTTTGTGTTATGGGTATTAGACCACCTTTATGCTACGAGGACCTGCGTGAGGTCAGGGGTTCTCCTCCGGTCTCACGTTTGGGTGTTTATGAATAATATATATTAATTTTACAAAATAAATGTATTTATGTAGTTTATCGGTTGTCTAGTATCCATAACACAGGTGCTATATTACTTACTTTGGGACTAGATGGCGTTATGTGTATTGTCCAAATTTTTGTACATATTATACATAAAAAAAGGTATTTGGTAGTTTCAGTGGTATTAAATTCGGAGACGAATCTACGTCTTGGGTTCGAATTCCATGGTAGCATGCACTGCTAAACCGTTTATCCTCTTTAGTGACCCAAGTTCCTGTACGCTTATAGGACAGCAGCGGGTTCGCGATGCCACTGGCGTTACAACACCCATAGGTGAAGGTAACTCCTAAATTCTAAGCGGGCCGTCAGCCTGTCTGCTCTTCACTCCCGCAGACGTTCTGACATGCTGACATGCATTAGCCGTTTCACGCTTTTTATATAGCTTGAGTTGAGCAGACAGGCAAGCGGCTCACCCTGAAGGAGGTCACCGCCGCCTATGGACGTCTACTACACCAGAAGCATTGCCAATTCGCTGCTGGCCTCTAAGAAATTTTATAACGCCCTTTTTTTGAGGCAGATTGCTGTTCACATACCGGTGATCTAATCAAAAACTACCTAAACGAACCCGTGACCCGGTCTCCAAGCTTGATGCTTGGCTACCACGCACGTCCTTGAAATCCGTATCTTACCTATATTCTGCACGCCCAGCGGATTCGCCTTCCCATCTTTGCCGTCTCGGTTGCACACATCTCCGGTATTCTTCCACCATTTGTCGTAAAGTATCTGTATCACCCCCTTCTCCTGGAGTTCCAGGATAGCTAGGGAGATCTTGTCCCTCCAGGGACTCCCTTTCCACGTTGCAATACCGTAGCCCTGGAGGAAGGATAAATCACGTGTTTCAGTGTCTACCCCCTGCATCCTCAAGATACATCTAAAATAGGAGAATATGCACTAGCAAAAAAGCTACCTTAGAATCCAAAAGCCCTCCAATCTGAGTTAAGTTACAGTCCCTCTGGACCCTATGATCTAACATTGTAGATTCCATTAGGAAGGCGTAGTTCCCACCCAAGACCCTCTTCACACCCTCCTCGTATGAAGAGACCAGAGCCGGCGGCGAGGCTGTAGACATGTGCTGCCACATCTTCTGATATATGTCTATATTTGAATCCTAAAAAAATTAAAAAAAAAAGTATGAAAAAACAATTCTGGGTTCAAGCCCGTCTGGATGCCAACCTTACCTCTAAATATGATTCCACCATAATAACCTTGTGTCGTGATCCGGCAATTACGACCCAGTTTGCATGCGGACAGCAGCCTATTCGCGGTACCTCTCACGTTGCAAACATCCATAGGCAACGGTAACTGCTTACCACTAAGTAGGCCGTGTTTGTGGGTCACCTGGGTCACTAATGTCAAAACAACACAAGGTTATTATGGCGGCATATTTACTGATCAAGGGTGGTTGCCATCCACGGGCTTGGGGTCCTATCACATAGCTGGGGTTGTTTTGTCGCCTTTTAGGACAGCCCGACCCCGACTGCAGAGGTTACTCCGCCCATGCGAGTCCGGATTCCGAAGTCCGGATTTTGTTATGTGGCGTCATTATCGGGTTCTAACGGAAGACCAGCGCTGGTTTTTTCTAACCAGTTTATGCTGAGTAGAACCCTTTTAGGACTAATTTTAAGTGTCTTCAATTCTATTTTTAATTTTTTATATCTGTTTGTATGTTGTAGTCCTAAATAAATATTTTTCTTTCTTTCTTTCTTTCATGCACGGAGAGAAATGCTCCGTATTGATTGAAAACATGACGTAACCAAACCACTTGTGTAGACATAGTTTATATTTTCAACCACGTCAGTGTCGTCGGCCCGTGAATTTACGCCGAGGTAAAGAGGTAACTCGATGCCCCACCTCCCCGACAACAACCTATGGCAAGAAAACCCGGATTATTATAATTTATAACGGTTGAACTTTAATCTTCATAATAAAAACTTTTTTCTTAGTTTTATTTCATAGACACTTGGCCCTTATACATACTCTATACAAATAAATAACATTGGAGCGTCTGTTTGTAATATTAAAATAACCGCTTTTTACTAAATGTATTCGGACGTATACACGACACGGTACATATACCAAAACAACATTTTTTACAATTTTTGTCTGTTTGTCTGTCTGTCTGTTTGTTCCGGCTAATCTCTGAAATGGCTGCACCGATTTTGACGAGAATTTCACTGGCAGATAGCTGATGTGACAAGGAGTAATTTAGGTTATTTTCATTTTAGAAAAAAAAATGGTTTTTTTTTTTTAAATGATCAGTTTCGGAAATTTTATATTCCAATTGAAGTCAGATTTATATCATCAATCATATGAAATAAAGTTCAGCTTACGCTGGACTTTGTAGGTTTTATTTCTAATTTAAGTTGACCTCAAATTTATATCTTCAATCATATGAAATAGGGTTTAGCTTAGGCTGGACTTTGTAGGTTCGAACGCACGTATTCCGGCACATGATGTAACAGTTGCATTCGATAACACTGACTGTTTGCACATTTTATTTATTTATATTTTAGGGTTTATAGGGTTTGTAATCCAAAATAAACCACAGATTTATCCAAAAAATGCTGCCCAAAGTCACTATTCCACGCGGATGGAGTCGCGGGCACAGCTAGTTTAGTATAAAGTTACTAAAGTGTTAAGAAACAAACATTTTTATAGGAGCAGCGGCGCAAACGGTGTGGCGCGCATGCGTACGAGAACTTCTCAAATTTTTTCGATTTATTTTTTTCTGTTATTTCGACCAGCGCATCGGGTGGGAACTGGTAGTGATTAATAAAAATCAATGACTTTTTCCTTTTGCCGGTGACCCCCCGAGTTAGGCTTCGACCCCCTTAAGGGTAGCGACCCACAGATTGAAAAATACTGTTCTAAAGTAAAGTAATATACGAAACTCGTTTTAATCTTACTTAGTTCGCGGAGCAATCATCAAATTGTTTTTATGAGCAAGAAAGCTGAAATAAATACCCTATATTATTAATTTACAAAGCCTCGTCGTCAGCCAATCGTAGTCTACAGCTAGTCTAGGGCTCCCCAAGTTTTTTTTTTTTTTTTTTATCCGTGCAGGGGCGGAGAAAGAATAGTTTGCGCCACATATCCTCATCCCGCGTCTTTTTATTCAAAGAGAAACTCCAATTGGTAATTGCCGGGCCCTATATGGCCTGTGAAAAAGATGGCCAACATCCAGCTACCAAAAAAACCCCGCTATCCTCCCATCCTACTGCTAGGGTCCACGGTTAAACTTAGTCCTTGTCATCAGCTCGTCAGGCTATTCTATTAATACATAGCCAAAAATGTATACTTTGCATGATTGAAAGGACTTTTAAAAAATTTGAAATTTAGAGGCAAACTAAATATTATTTCAGATCTTAGTTGTATATCTCATTGTCAATATTTTTATTAATAAGTAATTAAATCTTTTACAATGTCATTACAGTCATTGATCAAATCGACATTCAAATTTATTAACACAAAGTTAAATAGACGAACTTATCTAAAGTAATGCACATCACATGAATTTCCCCAAATAACATGTAAAGATATCCAAATCTGGAGAAGTATAATTTCACCCAATTACGTTCAGCCGTTCAAGCGTGATAGAGTAACATAAATCTATCGAATTACACGCTTTCAAAATACTAGTACTTGTTAGTGAATAATTAGAAAACTGGAAAGATGTCAGAGGGCCATGGAGAGAAGCGTGACGGGGATAATGAAACAAGAAAAAGTAAGAAGCAGTGTAACAAGGAAAAAAACCAAACAGACTGATATTCTTAACCGAATAGACAGATTGATGTGGAGATGGACCGGACACATGAGCCGAGACAAACATGAAAAATGGAGTACAACTGTGTCGTATAGGTACCCCAGGGATGGCAAACGAAACAGAGGACGCCAACAAACGAGATGGAAAGACAATCTGAAACTCACGGCTGGTGTCCATTGGAGAAGAGTAGCACGTGACAGAACCCAATGGAAAATCCTAGAGAAGGCCCATGCCAAGAGGCACTCTGAGATATTGGACATCCTATAGAAAAAACTATAATGTATGCAAAACCACAAAACACAAAATAAAAAGGCTTATTATTATTATTTAAAAATCAACCTACCCTAAAGAACGTCATTGTAGACCCCCCATTCAATGTTCCATACTGTACAGTATTTTGGGCGGCCAAATCCGCTGCGCTCTGTATAGGCAAGACGGTCCTCTCGACGGTCAGGAAGGCGGCAAGGTTCGCAGTGTAGGAAGATAGAATAATCAGGGTGAAGAACCACCATATACCGCCGACGATGCGAGTGGACGTTGCCTGTAAAGTACAAAATAAAAATCCGGCTTGAAGGACCATATACGCTAACTTTGAACTTAATGAAGCTCAAATAAGCTCTTAACTAAGAAAACTTCAACTCTTAGCTAGAACAATTATTTCAATTTGTATTGTCGATTACAGATAGACAATATTAAAATTCAGCTCTAAAGACCATTTTAGCAAGACGATTATATTGGGATGTAAGAAGCATGATATTTTTTTGTAGAAAAGCCGCTAGATCGAGGTTTATTACTCTATGACACCCCAGCTCCTATGTCTTAGGCGGTTTCTGGTGATAATTTCCACAACCGAAAGAAAGGTCAGCGATGATCCTGCGCACTGCTACCTTTACCAGGCAAACCCTCAGACCATTTCAGTAAGTGACATACTAGTCACTGGATTTACTTCCTAGTCATAAGATGCGCGTAGCAGCATATACTTCAATTCGTTCTCTATCGACAAGTAGGTACCACCACCGCCTCATTGTCTCTGTGGTCTCTTTCTACCGCAAGAGACTACCTTTTTCCAAGCTACCTCGCTGTCAACTTCACTATTTAGGCCATGTGAGATTCTATTTTCTTTAAATAATAAACTAAAAATCCGGCTTGAGGGATCATTTTTGCATGACGTCTTTATAGTCTATGGATGGTGAATTTTAAAAAAGTCCTACCAAGCCTGTGAAGTTACTTGTTGGGAATTCCAGTGTAAAGTTAAGGCAACAACGAAATTCTCAGAAGTCTATTCAACCCACGACCTGATTGGGGGTACGGTATACATTTAAAAAAAGTGCAAGCATACCTTAGGATTCAGTCCAGAACCTTGTCTCAAGAAGGTGCCAGTAATGAACCAAAACGAGTTGCACATGCTGAACTGATTCGTGAGGAGTTTAGTCTCGTGACCACACATATGGGTACTTGTAGACCTGGAAAAGTTTCTGACCTTATAATACATTCTTACTAGAAGCTTCCACTGCGGCCGGGGTCGGCCTGTCGTAAAAAGTGACAAAACAACCCACCCTAGCTACGTGGTAGGGCCTCAAGCCCGTCTGGATGGCGATCACCTTGGTTCTTAAGTATGCCGCCATAATAACTGTGTGCTGTGTTCCGGCTTTAGTGACTCAAGTTGCAAACACCCATAGGCGACAGTAACTGCTAAATTCTAAGCGTATCTGCTTTCCTATAAAAATAAAAAACAAGTTATTATTTCATCCTTCAAAGACCTGGAATCACGTTTTAACGAAAAATTACTTTTTATCCACCCAGGGGCGGGGTACGTATGACCCCTGCGGTCAAGGATAGCCTGTCGAAAAAGGCGACAAAACAACCCTAGCCAGGTGGAGGGGCTCCAATTCCATACGAATAAAAACAAACATGCCGCCTTAATAACGTTATGTTGTGTTCCGGTATAAGCGACCCAAGATCCAGCTCATCTATGAAGACAGGAGCGTATTGTAAACATCTATAGGCGACGGTGACTGCTTTCTGCTAAGTGGACCGTCAGCCTGTCTGCTATTCCAAAGCAAAGTTCTCTGAGATCTCAATTCCTTTGAAAAGAACTGAAAAAGATGTGTTAACTAGTCTAGTCATTATATGCAATACATTTAGAAATGCAAAAATAACCGAGAAAGCGGAATTTTGGGTATGACGATATCTCAATAACGATGAACTCGTAGAGCGTATGTATAAAGAACAACAAAAAAGAATTGATTCAAATTTTCGTATCTCAATGGAGAACTGAGTTATTGTAAAAAAAAAACTGAATGCAACCCTTTTTTCTTTTTGTTTTTGTTAAAAATGATAAGTTTCGGAAATTGTATAGTCCAATTTAAGTTGACCTCAGATTTGTATCATCAATCATATGAAATAGGGTTCAGCTTAGTCTGGTCCTAGTAGGTTGAATTTCCAATTTAAGTTGATCTCATATATCCAAAAAATGCTGCCCAAAGTCACTATTCCACGCGGACGGAGTCGCGGGCACAGCTAGTTTATTAATAATTAAGTGTAAATGATATAAATAGCTGTGTGTTTTGAATATTCTGACGAGTGTAACATCAGTAAACCCATACGAAACATGGACTAGTAACGAGAATTATGAGTACCACCATTCATATTAATTTCCCTTCGCCAGTTCTTTTCCGTCAGACCCAACACCGGCGCGAACAAGATGCTCATTCATTTCATTCATTCATTGTTGACTTACCATTCGTACGGAGAAAATCTAGCCATCACAAATAACGTGAAGGAGACCAGAATGTAAGCGGCCAGAACGTATAGCCAAATCTCAATAGCCAAAGGGTTCAGGAAACTGAAGAGCCTGGTCGGTTGAGACGTGGGAACCTGGAATAAACATATTTATAACAATTCTAATATAGTAGAATCTGTAAATCGAATTTGAGATACCACAGAAATCAAATGAAATCTAAACGTGCTTGGAGCCCTACCACCTGGCCAGGGTTATTTTGTCACGTTTCATGACAGGCCAACCCCGGCCGTAGAGGTTAGTATTCTTACTCGACCCCTGCACGTGATAAAAATATCGCCGTTACTCGTAAATGTTACAACGATTCATAAATATCAAATTAGACAACAAAAAATAATAGCTGGAGAGTTTGTTTCGCCGTTTCTTCTATAACCAAACTTTTGTGTTGGAAACGGTGGTGGTCTGGTTTATTGTGTGGACGAAATTAAAATACTATTTACTATTCGGATAGCATAACCCTACTCCTTGACTCCTTAACGACTAGGATTCGGTTCGACTAAGTTTCCTCGAACCTTCACGATTCTGCGGCTTTGATTCTAGCTTTTACAAATAGCGATTCACAACAACACGCACGACGAATGTTTGTTTCTATAAATGAAAATTGTTGTTGCCTCAGATGAAGCGACACCGACTACGGGCGGAATTGAGAAACTGCATGGGGAACAAGCGAAAACAGCCACGAATGCCAAAAAATTTTTATTGGGGACTATCGACTTCACCGGTGAAACCGATCCTATTCTAATCTACTACCGTTTCGGTGTGTATAGCTGGGGTAGAAGAAACAGCGAAAGAAACTCCTCCGCAACACGTCTATTAACTTGTGCACTTGTAGTGTGTGGGTGTGTGAGACTATAGGTTATGGGGGGCGGAAGGCATCCCTGAATCTACTTCGTGGGGCTGGTCCATCCATCGGCTCGGCGGTTGAACGTTAATTGATTGTCTCCACCACCAGCAGATTGGGGCACGACGAATGACCGAATGCCACTTTCATATATACTCACGGCGCGCGAAACGAAACGCATATTATCTTCTATCCCGCTCACACATTCACAGATATTTATCTCATTAACCTCGCATCTTTCTATTTACTATCTTTATAAATATATATACGACACATTTTAATACAATAAATCATGGAATCCTGTAACTAACTCATATTGTGAACACAACTCCGAAAATAACCTCCGAGGAAGAACTCTGCCTTCAACAAGGAATCTGTTGGAGGCCAGGAACTCCTGCTTCTCCAAAGGGCGAATAAAGATAGCGGTGCGATCTCAAGCCAAACACTGCAGTGCCTATTTTGGTGGTCGAGCAGTTTCTCGGATTAAAGACATACGCGGGTACTAACTTGCGGGTAGGTAAGAAAAAGGACAGAAAAAGTTGCCTAACCAGTTACCTTGAAAAGTATACCAATCCCCAAATTCATGAAGGGCTTCGTGAAATCAATGACTGCTTCTCTCGCGTAGTTTATCGTCATGGATGCGACAGCGATGTCAGCTTTCTGAAATATTAAGACAGAGTAAGTAAGTTATATAGTGGAGGCTATAACTTGAAAATTTATCTGATACTAAGTCCTGGTCATGTTATTGTCAGAGAAGGCCTGCGTGTTCATTTTCAACTAGCTCACTTTCATCAAAGAAAGACCACTATTCGACTTTTTCCTTCAGTGTTATGCGACCGCAGTAATCACGTTGTCATGAATGGGTTTCCATTAAACCTGAGTGTTCTCTCTCTGCTTCCTGACAACACTTACCCTGTCCATGAGTTCCCTCACAATGCCATTCCACTGTCCAGTATTAGGGTCTCTAGCGCCATACACGTTATCTGGCACCAGCCTCAGTCTGTAATGGAAGCCAGCTCTGGCCGCCACCCTCGCTAGCAGGTCAATGCAGAAACCCTCGAAACGAGCATTCCCTTGGAGGTTCCAACCTTCTTTGACCATCACGTATGGCTTTTCCTGAAATTTTTAACAGACAAGCTTAGGATTACATTTACTTACGATAGTTGCTTCGATCTGTTTCTAATGCAGACAAAGATAAAAATTTATAAATAACAATATGTCGGCCAGTGGTATCACAGTTGAGACGAGTATTCGGTTCAAATCCGACGCTAGTAAATGTAAAACCAAATTCAGTAACATTTATATACATGTATACACATATAACCTGATTCAAAAACATCAAAAACAATTGAGAACGTATCAAAGGAGAACGGAAAGAAGCATTTGTTTCAGTAAAAGAGCACATGAGAGCAGATGATATACGACCCATAACTAAGGTGGAAGACATAATACGTATAATAAGACAGCTTGCAGATGGACAGGATACATGAAAAGAGACAGTAGAACAAAATGAAGAACAATAACAAAACGGCTACAACGTTAGTGTGAAATAAAAAGAGGTAGACAGGCAAAAAGATGGATAGACGATATCAGGAAAGTCAGAGACGCTACTTGATGGAGGAAAACAAAAAATTAGAAAAGAATGGAAAGCAGCTGGAAGAGAAAGGCCTATATGACACATGACTCGCTGATCACAGTACCGTACCGGTTTTAATTTATAAGTACCTACGCATTATAGATATATTATTTTCAGCATTGAAGGCTTTAAGAAAAAAATGGCAATACAAGTCTCTGTCAAGTTGCTCCAATTTCCAGACAGTGACAGAAAAGGGTAAACGCAGGATAGATGATATGGCGATAGATCTTAGGAACTATTTGTAACTCACGTATGCCATTTCAAAAATCGGTAATAAAGTTTGTCATATTGTATGGATCGGAATGCTGGGCCACAAAGGGGCGGGATGAAAGGTTATTACATGCTGTAGAGATGCGAATGTTGAGATGGATGAGTGCAATTTTTTTAATGCTGTAGGACAGCAGTTTTGCGATGCAGGACTTCACATATAACAGGAAAAAGACTTGAAAAAGAAATTCTACCTTACGAAAAATTTATTCAATTTGATGACCAACTTGACGGTATTCGTAGCGTAACACCCTACTTTATAGTCTAGTATCTCTGTTATTATTGCTATTATTGCTGTAGGACAGCAGACAGGCTGACGGCCTGCTAAAAGTTTAGCAGTAACCGTCGCCTATGGGTGTTTGCAACGCCACTGGCATCGCGAACACGCTGTTGTCCCATAAGGGTACAGGAACTTGGGCCACTAATGTCGGAACACAACACAAGGTTATTATGGCGGCATACTTAAGACCAAAGGTGGTCGCCATCCAGACGGGCTTGAAGCCCTACCACGTAGGTGGGTTGTTTTGTCGCCTTTTACGAGAGGCCGACCCCGGCCGCAGAGGTTAGTAATCTTTCTTCGCCCCTGCATGGATAAAAAAATTACAATTACAATTTTATATCAACAGACGGTTGAAAATAGCACCACCATTGAAAAGCTGAAAAGTAATAGACAGCCTGGTACGGCCATATAATGAAGAGAAGTATGCGACAAGAGAAGTAATGGGAGTGAATGGATAAAGAAGGATGACTACACCAAATAAAAGATGAATGACATAAATACGAGATGAAAAAATTGCGTAAGTTGAAATGATGGCTAATAGAGGAAATTGGAAGTAAAAATGTACTGAACCTTATGTGAAATAAGGGCAAAAGAAGAAAATATGTATTAAGAACGAATAAGAAACACAATACATACCTCAACTGTCACAACTGTCAAAGTGACATTAGGCGGCGGATCCCGCCTATAAGCAGCAGGGTCGGTGATATCCAGACCATCTTCCGGCGTCCAGACCCCAGATAATACTGTCCCACCCTTCTCCCCGCCAGATAACCTCATCAATTGGAGACGAAAATTCGATCTCTGGCCATCTTTGAAGGCTATAGGACCCGTTAGGCCGTGGGCTTGCACCTAGAAAACGTAAATTTTTACATCTTCATTATTAACATTTTTTTATTGCTGTAGGACAGCTAACAGATTGACGGCCCGCTTAGAGTTTAGCAATTACCGTCACTTATGGGTGTTTGCAACGCCAGTGGCATCGCGAACACGCTGCTGTCCATAAGAGTACAGGAACTTGGTGACTAATGCCGGAACACAACACAAGGTTATTATGGCGGCATACTTAAGACCAAAGGTGGTCGCCATCCAGATGGGCTTCAGGCCCTAACAGTTAGCTAGGGTGGGTTGATTTGTCGCCTTTTACGACAGGCCGACCCTGGCCGCTGAGGTTAGTATTCTTTCTCCACCCCTGCACGGATAAAAAAAAACATTAACATATGACTGCATCCATATTATTAAACTAATATACTGAGACAATAATTGTCACAGCGCTAACAAGCCTCAAATTAAGTAGAAAAGTACTTGACTACAGACAGCACATAGACTAGAGACTACTAACATTTTTATCAGTTCAGGAGCGGAGAAAGAATACTAACCTCTGCAGCCTCTGCAGCATAATATTTTTGTTGTTATTTGGAAATTATCTAGCCGAATTTATTAATTTAAAAATATTTGATACAACAAGATCCCTCAAGGATCATTATTGGGGCCCATAGTATTTAATTTACATTATATTATGCCTACTATTATAATTTTAAGAGCATAATCCAGCTCTGTATAATATAATATGTTAGTCGTGATATTTTATGAACATCGATAAAGAAATGATTATATTTTTATCCGTAAAGGGGCGGAGAAAGAATACTGACCTACCTCTGCGGTCGGGTTTGGACTGTCGTAAAAGCCGACAAAACAACCCATCCTAGCTACGTGGTAGGGTCCCAAGCCTGTCTGGATGACGACAACTTTTGGTCTTAAGTATGCCGCCATAATAACCTTGTGTTGTGTTCCGGCATTAGTAACCCAAGTTCCTGTACCCTTATGGGACAACAGCGTATTCGCGATGCCACTGGCGTTGCAAATACCCATAGGCGACGGTTACTGCTAAACTCTTAGCGGGCCGTCAGCCTTTCTGCTGTCCTACAGCAATAATAGCAATAATAATAGAGATACTAGACTACAAAGTAGGCTGTTACGCTATGAATACCATCAAGTTGGTCATCAAATTGAATAATTTTTTCTTAAGGTAGAATTTCTTTTTTAAGTCTTTTTCCTGTATATGTGAAGTCCTGCATCGCAGAACTTTGAAAAAATTATATCATTGATGAATATATAACCTAGTTTAGAGAATTTCGATCACGCATGTTACGTCCTCCATGGGGCTCGAACAAAGGGCTCCAAATTTTATATCTTTTTTATAGTTGGAACAGCAGACAGTCTGATAGTCCACTTAATAGTAAACTAAGCTAAGTTACTGTCGCTTATAGATGTTTGCGACGTCCAACATGCTGCCATCCGCATAGGAGAACTAAAACCTGGGTCACTAATGCCGGAACGCAACACAAGGTTATTATGGCGGCATACTTAAGACCGAAGCTGGTCGCCATCCAGACGAGCTTGAAAGTTACCTAGCTAGGATTGTTTTATCACCTTTGATGACAGCGGCAGCAGAGGTCATTCTTTCGCCTATACACGGAGAAAAGGATAATAAGAAATGTTTTTAATAACCTTGTGTTGAGTTCCAGCATTAGTAACCAAGTTCCTGTACCCTTATGAGACAACAGCGTATTCGCGATGCTACTGACATTGCATAGGCGACGGTAACTGCTAAATTCTAAGCGGGCCGTTATCCTGCCTGCTGTTCTACAGCAATAAAAATAAAATATCTACCTCATTAAGATTCTCCAGCAAAGTCTTTCCGTGTACCCAAGGCGTATCTCTATCACATGATGCATTCCCAACTTTAACATCTTCCATAGATGCGAGCGCTATTGCTAATACTTGAACGGCATCGTACAAAAGTGCTGGCTCCGTCTGAAATTCATTTACAGATCAGCTTTCATCATCATCATCATCGTCATCATCATCGAAGTGATTAATGGTGTCCAAATCTTGGAAACCAATAACTTTTTTGTGATATACCTTTATACTATCACCAATGATTTTTATATATAAAATATCATTGATTATCACAAAAACTTTATGACCAAAGAGATTAAGGAATTTGTAAGTGACTGTCGTCTTTGTATGCACCCCTAACACACAAAGCATGGAATTAGGCGTATCGGTGCCACGTCTAAATACGCACTCCGCTTTGAAGAAGCCCAATAAAGCAGATGCTGATCTGGCCAGAGCTAGCAGGCGCTGGCCAGTTCTAGGCGAATGAAGAAACACTGGAGTGATTTTATTAGAAATATTAGCGAAATGCTTTTCCTAACCCATGAACAGGAGAGTACAAGGGCACAACGCACGCGCCTTTCCCAATGTTAGGATGTGCATAAGACCACACGGATATTTACATATGATAACTAGGATCTATAATAACAGAAGTAATTTCTTTATCACCTATAGGCCACTTCCGGAGTGAGAATGTCTTAAGTGTTATTACCTTAATATGTCCTCCACTAAGTATAGAAGCACCGATAGGATGAAACTTCTCCATAACCTGAAGTGCCTCCTTAACTTTGTCTGATTCCCGATCCACTAATCTCCAACCGCTCATATTAACTCTATTATAATAAAAGTCTTCTAGATCAAAAAGCTCCATATCCTGAAATTGCACCAAATCTTGAATGAGACGTGATATTAAAGTGAACAGCGTTGTAATGATTAATCAAAGAGAATATAAAGAGATCAATCCTTTTAAGACTCTTCCGAAGTTTCGTAGGTTTTTCATGTTCTTTTTTATTTTTTTATTTTTTGTTGTTGAAGAACAGCAGACTAGCTGACGGTTCACTAATAGTAAGCAGGTTTACCGTCGCCTATGGATGTTCGTGATAGGGATACCACGAGCACGCTGTTTTTCTATAGAGGTACGGGAACCTGGGTCACTAATGCTGAAACACAGCACAAGGTTATTATGGCGGCATATCTAAAAACCAGTGGTGGTTGCCATCCAGAGGGGCTTGGAGCCCTACCACCCAGCTTGGGTTGTTTTGTCACCTTTACGACAGGCTGAACCCGACCGCAGAGGTCAGTATTCTTTCTCCGTCCCTTTACGGATAAAAATATAATAATTTCTTTATTCATAAAATATCATGACTAATATAAAATATTATATTTTAAAGAGCTGGATTATGCTCTCAAAATTATAATAGTATAATAGAATGTAAATTAAATACTATGGGCCCCAATAATGATCCTTGAGGGATCTTGATGTATCAAATATTTTTAAATTAATAAATTAGGCTAGGTAATTTCCAATTAACAACAAAAATATTATGAGATAAGAATAAATATTACTTAATTAACTAATAAAACGTACAATTGCTTTATTTGTACTCAAACTGTATATATTAAGATGATCAATAGCTATAGTCTAATCTTTTTGATGTATTAATTACTTTTTTAATAATGTGACTGCTTTTATTGACTGTTCTACTCAAACCTATAAAATGGATTGCACGTCAAATTATAGAATTATTCTTGATATTACTTACAAAAGATGTAAATATATAATGAAAGTCCTCGTTGTTCATTTGCAGTTGTAAAATCTGAAACCAAAATTACACATTGTAAAATTAAATTTATCTAGAGCTGTGTATCATTTTAAAAATACACCTAATATTTATTTGATTTGAGAATAATAATAAATATTTAACTTTGTATACATTAGAAATACAAAGGTGGTGGGAACCTTTTAGTAAGTAAAAGTTAACACATGTGTCAAAAGATTCCAATATTTTTTCTGAAGAACAGCAGACTGTCTAATAGACCACTTTAAAGAGTTTTCCTATGGATTTTTGCAACGCCAGAGGTACCGTGAACACGCTGCTGTCCGCTTAGGAGTACAGGAACCTGGGTCACTAATAAACAATATGGCGGCATACTTATACACCAGGGATAGTTGCCATCCAGACATGCTTGTGGCCCTACTACGTAGCTAAGGTTGTTATGTGGCCTTTTACGACAGGCTAGGCCCGACCGCAGGGATTAGTATTCTTACTCCACCCCTGCATGGATGGACATCTTCGCTTGTTTGTATGTGTATGTGCATATTTATTTATATGGCATCTAAAGAGACTTTTGATAAAAAGTTTACAAAAGAAGCAAAATAGTGTATGCATCTTGTATAAATCCATCAGTACTTACAGCTCTGGCCAACTGCTTCATCCTATTCGGATCTGTATCGACGATAATATGCGTGATCTTCTGCGCCTTTAGCTGCGCAAGCGCACGCCGATACTCTTTGGGATCGTGACAACGCACCGCGTACAAATCACGACCGTCTTTCGCTAGATTTAATATGTTTAGTTCTCCTAAAAATATATTAATATATTAATTTGATAGGTTTGCCTCAATAACTACGTAAACGCGATCTGTTAAAGTAGCTCCAACCTCACAGATGTCAAAATATTATTCTTCTTCTTCTTGCCGTGCCACATTATATGTGGTCAGCACAACATATTCTCTCCTTCCACTCTCCTCTGTTAGTCGTCATTCACACCCTTTATCACCATATCATCTTTTACGCAATAGACCTTTTCTTTGGTTAACTTGTTCGATCCACTCTCATTTACCTATCATTTTGCTTGTTTTTCTGTTGATTCTCTATGGTATTTTTTCTTCGTATTATGCCAAACAATGCTAGTTTGTTACTTTCACACATCCTCTATTAAACTCCTTTCTTATTGTATCCGTTTTGTAACTCCACACATCCATCTTAGCATTCGCATCTCCGCAGCACGTAACACTCTTTCATCCCTCCCCTTTGCGGCCCAGCATTATAATCCATACAATAAAACAGGCCTTATTACGGACTTATAAATTTCACCTTTGAATTTAATCTTGTCAATATATTTCTGATCTATTTGTGTTTGTGTTAGTATATAAAAGCAGTACAATTCAAGTTTTCATATCATCATCATCATCTTTGCTTTGGATCCCGGTTGCAGCCCAAACTTTCACTTCGGCGCTCGGAGTCCGCTTTCCAACTTTTTCTTTTCCACTTCGCACGATCTTCGGCATCTCTGGTGGTCAGTCCATTGACATGCAAGTCAAGCCTTACGACGTTAAGCCAACAGTTTTTGGGTCTCCCCTCCTGCCGAGACCCAGCGGTGGCGAATAGCAAGACACGTGTTCCCCACATAAGTAGCCGGTTGCCGTAAAACGTGGCCATACCAGAGAGGCGACACACTATAATATTGATTAAAATAAATTTTTATTTGATTCAAATTTTTTTCACATGCAGCGCTGATCTCGGTATCAAAGTTTCACTTGATGTTTTATTTTCTCTTCTGTACTTGACAATTAACTCATAATAATAAGCACATTAAATGGGAAAAATCTCCCTAAGTATGCCATGATGGGAACCAATCCCGTTACGTCTGATTTGTATCTTGAGTAAAGCACTTGGTAGCTACATAGAAACTAGATGAATCTCTTACCGTGTCCATAATCTTCGTAAACAACACCAGCCCTAGTCCAGTTCAGATATCTGATGAAATCAGAAAACGCTTTGATGATGAGCTCTCGGGGAGGGTACAAGCTCATTGTGAATGTTTGGTTGGTCGCTAGAAATTCAATAAAAACTAATTACGACTCCAAATAAAACCACTACTTCACATTTGTTATCTATAGCTTAGCTTTGATCCGGCTCGAAGGACCGATAATATTTTTTCTTTACTACATTGCTGAGGGACAACAAAAAGGCTGACGATGGTTCACTTAATAGTGATCAATTTACTGTTGCTTATAGATGTTTGCCAGGCATTGCTATCGCTGACACTCTGCTGTTCGAGAAGAAACCCTTGGAACCTGGTTTACTTTTGTCTGAACACAACACAGGGTTATGGTGGCATATTTAGATACCAATTGGTTGCTATCCACACGAGCTTGGTGACCTACCACTTAGCTGAGGTTATCACCTTTTACGACAGGCACCCACACACAAGAGTCACTGATTAAGGAATACCGTTTTTTTATTTTTAGCAGTCACCGTCACCTAAGGGTGTTTGCAACGCCAGTTGCATCGCAAACACGCTGCTGTCCCATAAGGGTACAGGAACTTGGGTCACTAATGCCAGAACACAACACAAGATGATTATGGCTGCATACTTAAGTCCAAAAATGGTCGCCATCCAGACGGGATTGAGGCCCTACCACGTAGCTAGGGTGGGTTATTCTGTCGGCTTTTACGACAGACAAACCCCGGCCGCAGAGGTATTCTTTCTTCACCCCTGCACGGATAAAATTGGGAGTCGTGTTCACAAAAAGTCACACCATACCCAGTTGTGTACATTATAAATTATCATTCTTATCATAAACCTTCAGTATCCCGTTTAGGGTCCTTCACTTAACATTTTAACACCAGCGCGTACGCAGTGGCTCGCACAAGTCTGCCTTATTGGGCGGCACGTACTATATTCAATCAACACAACAACGAATCGCTAAAAAATTTAAGCATGAAAACCGCTACCCTTCGATTACCTTTCATCTAGTTCGGGCCCGTCCGATAAAGCGAAAAACCTTAATCGCCGCCTGAGGGCGAGAAACTTGAATTGCAGCGCTGACCTGGACGTATTAAGATGGAACTGGGAAGAATTAATGTCGACTAACCTTCAGTCATCATTTGTGGTGCTACAAACAGATGTGGAGTGTGAAGAGATCGACACAAAGCGCCTAAAGTAGACCCCATCAGTGGTCCTCCACCGCTGAATATGGCTACTGCGCCTGACTTTACTTGAAGACAAGCTGAAAAAAATCAATCGTGTTAGAGCGACACAAGCAAGAACTGCGTGTCACGGAGATGAATATGCTACGGTGGATGTGTGGAGTGACGCGGAAGGACCGTGTTAGGAACTACCGCATTCGCGGCAGTCTTCATTTCCGTGACATTGCGAATAAATTGCAGTACGGCCACGTTTTACGGCAACCGGATGCTTACGTGGGAAACAAATGCTTGGACATGCCGCCTCCGCCGGGCCCCGGCAGTAGGGGTAGAACCGTCCGCGTCCGCGGTGACTAAACCAATTTTGATGAATTTCAGTATAGACATAGAATAATAATAATAATAATATTTTGTGACAATTCACACAGCGCCATCTAGTCCCAAACTAAGTAGCATAGCACTTGTGTTATGGGTACTAGACAACTGATATACTACTTATATACTTTTTTTTTGTAAATAAATACATATTATACATAAACACCCAGACGCGAGACGGGAATCGAACCCATAAACTCCGCAAGCGTACCGAAGTGCGTTATCCGTTACGCCACCGAGGTCGTCAAAGAAGAATGAACCTTGATAAAGAACATAGGCTACTTTTATTGTTGCTTTTTTTTAATTTATATGGCAAAACATCAAACAACGTCAATGTAGACTGAATTTCCACGACAAAAATGTCATCATGCTCATTGCGTCATCAGTAACACGTTGTAGCTACCGTATAATAGATATACGAAACTGATAGAAAAAATTAGCTTTGAAAAGAGCTATTTGGTTATATAAACGTCAACCACGTCGCGCGAATCTGCTATCCACGCCTTGAAGCACTGCCCTCATTCTTCTACACCTGCATTACTTTTTTCGGAGGAGGCTTCAAGGGCGACGACACCCATTAGTCCATTCGATAGGGTTGTTTTGTTGCCTTTTACGACAGGCCGCAGAAGTTAATATTCATAATCTACCTCTGGCTGGAGAAATTTAAATTGATTTTAAAATTTATTTACATTTTGATTATTAATAGTTTTTGGTTTATTTTTACTTTGTATACTTTATATGGCCGATGAGTATTCGAAATAATATTCAAAATTCGAAAGTTCCAAAATAAAACGAAAGACGACGCTATTCTCTTCTAGCTCAAGAATCCAACGTCGTTAACATCTGCAGAGGATTTTGTGATTTTTTACATCCATTCCTTGTTATCGGTTTTGGTAATCTTATTATTTTTGTAAAATACTTTAATATAAAGTATTACTCCTATAATATACTTTAATATATCCTATAATATACTTTATTATAATAAAATACTTTAATATAAAGTATTACTTAATCCTATGGGACAGCAGCGTGTTCGCGATGTCACTGGCATCGCAAACATCCATAGGCGACGGTAACAGCTTATTATTAAGTGGGCCGTCAGCCAGTCCTCATCAAAAAAAATCGAAACACTAATGCAAGTACTGTTCAGGTGGCATTTAAACTAAAAAGAGGATTGATATCATTAAAAAAAATACGCCAATAAATAACTGGCAGTTTAGTCTACACAATGGCGTACCAGAATTCTAAATTTGAATTTAAGTTTTTGAATTTTCATCCAACAAATGAATGTAGGTTTGTTTTCAATGTGTATTTCGTCGAAATTTCTGTACTTAATCACCTTTTTTGCATAAATTATCGTTTTATCAACTGAGCTCTGAGCTGAGCGTGATTGCTAATTAAGCTCTGTGACATCCTACTAAAGATATCCTAAATAATATGGATACCTCGCCCACAGAAGCCGCCCAAGTCGTGGCGTTGCTGGATACAGGGCATAGTCAGCGTGTTGTGGCTGCACGATTGCATCTAAGCCTCTCTGCTGTCAATAGAGTATATGAGCGTTATCGGGAGACTGATATGTTTACTCGCCGTCCAGGATCTGGTAGACATCGAGTCACGTCTGAGCAAGATGACCGGTATATTGTGTCAGTTTCTCTAAGACATCGCCACTTTAACTCTAAATAAACTACAGCAGCGGCTCCGTGAGGTTCGAGTATTGATTGTGTGGCAATGACGAAAGAAAGAATGTGTATCGAATAGAGGGAGAGCGTTTTGCACAGTGCTGCATGAAGAAAGAGTCAGTTATGATGGCGGTTCATGGACGATTTGTGGAGGCATAAGCGCTGATAGAAAAACCGAACTTGCGTTTGTATCTGGACCTCAGTTATCGTCATTAAATGGGTCACGTTACATCGAAGAGTGTAGAAGACTCATGATACCCTACGCACATTTTATTGGCAAAGACTTCATTCTTATGCAGGATAATGCCAGGGCTTATATCACAGGCATTGTAAATGAATACCTGAGCGAAGTTGGTATTGCGGTTATGGGCTGGCCAGCAAGAAGCCCGGATATATAGACGAATCAGAGCGAGAGATCCTGCTCCGGACGCTTGGCCAGCTTAAAACAGCTATGCAAGAAGAGTGGTAACACCCGACAACACAAGATCGCGACGCTTCTCCTTTCCATGAGGAACCGCATGGAAGCAGAAACCATAGTCCGGGGTGGAAATACGAGATACTGAATAAACTTTTTTTAAGCTATTGCATAGCTTTTATCGCGGGCTTTGAGCGCGGCGACCGAATCAAGAAATTCCGTAACGAAAAAAACCTAACACTCCCCACTCCGCCTACCATGTAGCTCGGCCGAGCGTTCGCTTAACGTGTATGTATATGGTACTACTGTACGTAGGGATGGGTGATATTGAAAAACATTTTAATCAACTTATGCAATTATAATTATTTATTTATTTTTTATTTATGCAGTAATTATTTTCTTTGATGTTAATTCAAGTTTTTACTTTGATATTAATTCAAGTTACACTTTTTGAATGTACACCTATGTATACATATATACCTACATGTATATTTACGGGGCGCACGTGCGGTGAGTGTGGTAGGGATGGGGATATCTATCGATATTTCAACTATCGATGTTTTTTTCTAAAGTATCGATGTTTTCTATCGATATTTTTGGAACAAGATATATCGATACTCGATAATAAATACATCGATATCGTAACATTGATAATTTTAGTATTTTATTATCGACTATCGATATATCTTGTCCAAAAAATATCAATAGAAAACATCGATACTTTAGAAAAAAAAATTATTGCATAAATAAAAAATAAATAAATAATTATAATTGCATAAGTTGAATAAAATGCAATAGTTTTACCGCGGCAGTCCACGAGGGCCATTCATAGTTGTTTTTTTTTACATTTTTCTATTTTACATATTTATTTTTTTATACATTTAACAATTTCCTCTTAAAGGGTAAAAACATACCTGTTGAACAAAATACAATAACTAAAGAAATTTAATTTTAATTCGAAACATTAATATTCGTTAAATGATATCTTATAATATCCATAATTAGCTGGCATTAGTTATATTTTTGGTTAAATGTAAAAAAAATTAAACTCATTCAAAACCAAACTTCAGGATGTTTCGATTTTTTTGGTGAGAAGTGTATATTATAGTGTAATTTTATGCACGTGAAGTGTGTTTATTTTTTTTTTGTGGATCATGTTAATTTATGTCTGCATACTTATACAACATATTTGCATATTATAATATTATGTTATTTTTCATCATAATATAGTCCAATATGAGATATTTATGCCATATTCTATTTATCCTTTTCACCAAAAAAGTTTCGTATTATATTAATTTTAAAATAAATTAATTTTACTAAAATCTAAAGGGTCAACTTATGATCTTAGTTAAGGCTCTCACTTAAAACCAGGATCAAGTCGAAATTAGATTGATTTCAACTTGGCGTTATGGTGAGTGCGTTATTAGATAAAGAATTACTTTTACGGACCTCTTCAAAGCCGGGATACGATGGACCCCGAAGAAAGAAGATTCTTTCTCACGCAGGGTTGAGTTGGGAACACCCGCGCTCAAGTTTGTTTCATCTGATACATCAACACACAACTAACAATTAGGGGATCGACTAACCGCATCCCCTAAATAATAGTGTCCGACCGAAACTGGTTTTCCGGCCGAAACCGAAACCGAATATTCAGTCGTGGGTTCAGTTTCGGCCGAAACCGAAACAGAAACTCACTTGGTCAAGTATAAAATTCCTTAAAATACTGAAATTTGGTCATTTTACCCATTATTATATAAAATTACGACATAAAATGGAAACACAGTGTATTAATTTTGTTGTAATAATTTATTTAATATAATATAAAAAAATGTTAATAATATTTTTATCATTTTTTCAAATTAAGTTCTCATGTTTATCAGTTATCAATAATCAAATCACTAATTGTTACTGTTTCATTAAATACTAAGTATTGGTATTTTGAAATCTTATTAATTAATACTTTGGTTTGTATTTGTACTTAGAAGAATCATCAATCTCTTTTAGGTACATATAACTCTTATATAAAAATAATAATTACTAAAATTATTATTACACTCTTAGTTCCAGTGTCAACAAAGATAATCAAATCGCACATTTAGAATAAATAAAGATACTTATATCACAATTAGTAGGACAGTCATACTTACATTTATTTAGTGTAGTAAATGTAAGTAACTCACTACTAAACTACAGTACATTTCGATGGAAAACAGTTATAAAATCAAATAAAAAAAACTTCTAAATATCTTATATTTAGGGTTACTTTTTTGGTTTTTCGTATTATTAATATTCATAATGAAAGTCTTATATTGTACGCCAAGGAAAGCAGTTTGTCTACGTTTCCGCCACGTAAATTATTGTGACGATCCGAGTATATTTGGCCAGCAGCACTGAACAGCTGTTCACTCGGGACACTGGTAGGTGGAGCTGAAAGGTATTTTAAAACTGCACTTCTCAATATAGGATATTGACTGCTGTTCCAATAACTGTATATGTCAGCATTGCGTTGTAATAATGGCTCCGACAGGTAAGACTGAGTCTTGCGTCGGGCGATAACGCACTGACTAAGTTTGTTGCTACGCCCGAAATCAGTTTTGGTTTGGGCAAACTTTGGGCTGCCGCCGAAATTTGATTTTTGGCCGAAACTCGGCCGAAACCGAAACTGAACTTTCGGTCGGATACTACTAAATATACAACATGCAGTTAATGCAGTTTGGGTATAATACGAGTACGTGGTTTTATTGCAAAATTTCAATTAAAAAAAATATTTGGACAATATCTTTTAAATTATTATTCAAACAATGTCGCAATCTATAATAAAATTTGTAAAAGAAGCTCAGTTTTATACAATAAATAAATGAGGAAACGGAAGTGGGTGTAATAAAGCGATGTCTTAAGGGCGCTCAAATCCGCTACTTCCGGTTCGTTGATTCAACCGCTTTCGGTATCCAAGAAGTTACATGAATATTTTTTTTCTTGAATAAATTGTAATTTTCACCACGCTTTTGTTAACTCTATCTATATGTATCTATGTAACGGAATTTTTAGACTCGATTTTTACCCACTTTGAACGATCAAAAAAATTTAAAATTTTGCACACGTGTCAAGACCTGATAACAATATTTAATAATTTTATCCCATTGTCATCCCATCCCATCAGGATCATCAGGATTAACGCTTTATTTTCCTTATGCCGAAAGATGGCGTTAAATTAATAAAAACATTTACTATAGAAATTGACAACAAATAAATTATAGTTTAAAAAAACTAAAATACACACTTTAGTAGTTAATCAAAATTAAAAATAATTCTTAATATTAGAATAAAATTACTAACGAGAAAATTAATGTCACTGTTCTAAAAGGTGTAGGATAGTTTGTAAGTTATTTAATTTTTAAAACGAACTCTGCATTTCGGAATTAAACTAGTAGAAAAAATATAACGATTGATATCGAGCACCCCACTCTTTTAAAATAGTGACATTAATTTTCTCGTCAGTATTTTTTTTATTACTGTGGTATTATATACAGTGTGGCACAGGCTGACGGTCCGCTTAGAATTTAGCAGTTACCGTCGCCTATGGTTGCAACGCTAGTGGCATCGCGAACACGCTGCTATACCACAAGGATACAGGAACTTGTGTCACTAATGCCGGAACACAACACAAGGTTATTATGGCCGTATACTTAAGACCAAAGGTGGTCGGGGTCGGGACATCCAGACGGGCTTGGGGCCCTACCACATAGCTAGGGTGGGTTGATTTGTCGCCTTTTACGACAGGCCGACCGCGGCCGCAGAGGTTAGTATTATTTCTCAGCCCCTGCACGTATAAAGCTTTTTTATTCTTATATTATTGAAATCGCAGTTGCTGAAGCTCACCTCTTTTGAAGGTATGAAACGAGTCCCTATTCGGGGTGTACTGGATGTCGTATACCAGAGTGCTGTTGGGCAACAAATTCCTCTCCTTGTTTATCCTGTAGACGGCGTACTTGAATGCCAGCTCTGCGCTACCCCCACGTGACTCCTCCGTGAATATTGCACCTGTTACAAACATCACCATCTATCATATATTTCCTATTTAACATTTGACTAGTGTCCATTTATTTGTTATGGTGTCGAAAATGCTTAATGCACATCCCGCCAACTGCCGGCAATGTAGTGTGGGAATCCCGTGCAATGCGCCCGTACGCCCCTCATAGTTGACAAAGGGTACGTCGCTGGGTTACCCATTAACAACCACCCCAGTGCAGTGGCGTAGCGAGGGGGGGGGGGGGCAAGGGAGGGCATCATGCTAACAAAGGGGCGCCAAATGGTCCATAAAACAAAAATTGGTGGATAATTTTTATTTTTCTTATAATTGATTTCTGGAAAATATATTTTAAATTTAGCGCCAGTGTAATATAATAAATGTTAATTCGTAAATAAAAAGAAAAAAAAGAAAAACTAATAATCTAAATCAAACTGTAATAATATATATTCATAATAGAAATGGCACGTCTTTTGTAATATACATTTCAAAATCTAGTCTTGTTTTCTCAACTACATTTTTTGTCTCAAATTTAAAGCCTAGCCTATGACTTTATTTATTTTTTTAATTTGCGAGTATATTTTAAATATACTATTCGATATGCTATTCGAATATGGGGGGGGACGCTGAAAAGGTATTATGGCCCGGGCGCGAGTTAAGCTCGCTACGCCACTGCCCCAGTGTTCTTATGCCCGGAGCCCGGGTGGGAGGCAAATGCTTTCGCGAGCGCCTACCTCCCGGGTGGTTGTTCACTGCCGCGGAGGATGGGATGCAAAGACAAAGACTAAGAAATACTTTATTTGATGAATGCCTTCTATTATGGAATGCTGCGTGCGTAGACACTTTCCCATCTTCCAGATACAGCTCTGATAGCTTCTAACATCTCGTCTCTAATCATCTAGCATGCTAACTTGTAGTAAAATTTTGGTTTTATGCTTATTATATTGTACTTATTTATTATTATTTCCTTAAAAACACACAAAATTAGCGTACGTGCGTGCGCGCGTGTGTGTGTGTTTGATAACTAATGTATTAGGAGTGAGGCGTATATATCGGAACAGCTTAAAAAAACAGCTTTTTAAAAATAACAACATGGAACTGTTCCATCTTAACCGACAAACCTGTTTCTGTTCCAAAACGTAATAACATTTGGGCACTCGTCTGTAACAATCTACCTAACGACAATAGTAAGTACAGATACAAAATGGAACTGGAACAGCTTGAAACTAGCTCTTCTATATTCTAATTTTTCTTTCTTTCTTTCTAATTTATGTTAATAGAAAGAGACAGCACTTTCGGAGTTGGAATCGTCTGAGGGGCAGAAGCTTATCTATAAGTTGGCGCGCTCCAGGGTCAAAGCGGCACAGGACATTTCCAAGTGCCGCTGTGTAAAAGACCCTATGGGCAACCTGCTATGCGAGGACCTCGCGGTGAAGGAGAGATGGCGCTCGTATTTCCACGAGCTGCTGAACACGCAGCACAAAGAGGTGCAGTCGCCAGATCTTCCTCCGAATCAAGGACTAGTCCCACTGATAACGCCTGCAGAAGTCCAGAATTGTCTCCGCCGCATGAAGAATCGGAAAGCTGTTGGATCCGATGGAGTCCCCATCGAAGCCTGGAAGGCAATGGGCTCTCGTGGTGTGGGCATCTTAACCGACCTGTTTAACCGGACACTCCTCACCGGTACGATCCCGAGCCAATGGAGACTGAGTATCATTACTCCAGTCTTCAAAGGCAAGGGGTCGGTGCAGGAGTGCGGTAGTTACCGAGGAATCAAGGTCATGTCCCACACCATGAAGCTCTTCGAAAGGGTTATCGACTCTCGGATTCGACAGGAGTGCACTGTCTCGGAATGTCAATATGGGTTTCGCCCTGGTCACGGGACAATGGACCCTGTTTTTGCCCTAAGGACTGTCGCGGAGAAATACAGGGCGAAGAATACGCCTCTGCATTGCCTGTTTCTCGACTTGCAGAAGGCCTTCGACTGTATTCCTCGGGCGATAATCTGGTGGGCATTGCGGTCCAAAGGGATTCCAGAGGCCTATATTGACATCATTCGAGACATGTACCGTGACTCCGATTCCGTAGTTCGGACCGCTGTTGGCGACACAAAACCTTTCCCCATCACCGTCGGGGTGCACCAAGGATCCGTCCTTAGTCCGTTTCTGTTTAGCGTGGTATTAGACGTATTGTCAGACAGCATCAGAAATTCACATGAACAGCCCCCGTGGCTGCTCATGTATGCTGATGATATCGCGCTGACAGATTCGGACAGGGGTAGGCTGGTACGACGTGTGAAGGCGTGGAAGGAGTCGCTTGAGAACGGTGGTCTGAAGCTCAATGTGGCGAAGACCGAGTACTTGGCCTGCAACTCCACAGATCCCACACCCGTACGCATAGACGGCAACACGGTCGAGCGCACGGACCGAGTGAAATACTTGGGATCTGTGTTTCATGCATCCGGTGACATCGATTGTGACGTCAAGGCACGCATTGCTGCCGCGTGGGCCAAATGGCGTGAGGTGACTGGTGTCATTTGTGACCCCAAGATGCCGGTAAAGTTGAAGGGACAGGTCTATAAACCATCATTAGGCCTGTCCTTTTATACGGCTGTGAAGCGTGGCCGGTGTTAGAGCGACACAAGCAGGAGCTGCGTGTCACGGAGATGAATATGCTGCGGTGGATGTGTGGAGTGACGCGGAAGGACCGCGTTAGGAACTCCCGCATTCGCGGCAGTCTTCATGTCCGTGACATTGCGGATAAATTGCAAGAGTGTCGGCTCCGTTGGTACGGCCACGTTTTACGGCAACCGGATGCTTACGTGGGTAACAAATGTCTGGCCATGCCGCCTTCGCCGGGCCCCGGCAGGAGGGGTAGACCCAAAAAGTGCTGGCTTGACGTCGTAAAGGGTGATATGCGTGCCAATGGGCTCACTACCAGGGATGCTGAAGACCGTGCGAAGTGGAGAAGAAAAAGTCGGAAAGCGGACCCCGGGCGCGGAAGCGAGAGTTTGGGCTGCAACCGGGAATTAACGCAGAGAAGATGATGATGAAAGAGACAGCACTTGTACTACAGCACAAAAAATTATTAGGGAATTTACCGTTGTAAATTAAATTTAAAAAAACAGTAATTTTCGCGTAATATTATTAATGTAATTGTGATTTTATTTTAAATAATCTTGAAACTCAAAACATTGTTAATGAATACGTATTTTAATTAATATGTTAAGATAAATCTTACTACTATAAATATATCTATAAATCTTACTAAACTAAAGTTTGATTTAGCTACTAATCATTTCAACAGTATGTTTTGAATGTGTATCCGAACTATTAATGGCTGTTTGTTTGGAACAGGTTATTGAAAGTATTATTTCATTAGAACAGGAACAGGTGTAACAGGTTTCCAATTTTACCTAGTATGAACCACCACTAAATGTATCAAGTAAGAAAAGACCATCCGTTTTATTGTAGCTAAGCATAAATAACCATCTTTTACCGTTAACAGCTGGTAGATAATTGATAAATTATATGTACCTTATAATAAAAAAAATACAATTCACATATGGCAGACGTGAAAATATAGGAAACATTATACTTGTATTCTTTCTCATTCTCTCGCATGTTAATTCCTATTTATGAATATATTTGTCTCTTTTTAGTGTCGCTTTTCTTTTCATCGAATTCACAAATCACAAGGGTGTTAAAGATGTTTCAATTGAATAAACTTTGAGCTACACTCACCTATCTTAAAGACCGGGGAGAGCGCTGCGACAGCATTCAAAGTGACCACGAGCCAGCGTAGACAGTACCACATGTTGCCACCACATCACCAGACAAGCGGGAGCGCTTCAGGAACTGGCAACCATCCATACTAATATTATAAACGTGAAAGTAACTGTTACGTTTTCACGCCTAAACCTCTGAACCAATTTTGATGAATTTCGCTATAGACTATATCTATTGGACTTTGGAGAAGGATATAGGCCATTTTTTGAAGTTATAACTTCTTACGACGTTACGTGACGCGTTACGGCGCCAGTCCGTCTGGCTTCCCTTTCTCTCATACATACGGCAGCGGTAGGCAGGCTCCTACTCTCTCTTTAACCCACAGCTTTACATCTATTCGAATTGCGATTTTATTACAATGAAATACAGTTGAGTTTTTGAAGTGAAAACTTCTTTAGGCACGTTGAGTACTTTTTGGGTGAACAATTTTTGGTTTGTAAAATGTTAAGGCCAATTTAAACTTTAATCCTTGATCATAAACACTTATTTATAAACCGAAAATAATAATCTAATAGCTCGACGATACAATTCACAAGTTACTTAGTTTTCACTTCTATCGGCAGTCCCCAAAGACTGCCCCGCATGTTTTTTTTTTTTATTGCTAAGGAACAACAGACAAGCTGGCGGCCTACTTAATAGTAAGTAGTTACTGCGAACACGCCACACACAGGGGTACAGGAACCCATTTCACTGGAAGGGGTCACTAATGCCGGAACACAACACAAGGTTATTATGGTGGCATATTTATACACCATTGGTGGTTACCAACCAGATGGGTTTCCGGCCCTACCACGACGCTAAGGTTGTTTTGTCGCCTTGTACTACAGGCTTACCCTGGTTGCAGCGTTAAGTATGCTTACTCCGCCCCTGCATGGATCAGATAAAAATTCGTTTCAACAGAGTCAAGATATCGTTAGTATACCATCATTATGCTGGAAGAATTTACACCATTAAGCTGGTCCTGTATAAATATTAATGCACTGCCACGCCCCCTGGCGGATAGCGTGAAAATATGCACGCCAGTCTTTGTAGGGGGACACACGGGTGTTTGGAGCGATGAGCAAAATCCTTCACGTATTAAGGACTAAATTAGATTGTGTTATTCAGCCAAGGTTGTCTTTAGCCGGGGGTTCAAAGGGTGCGGGTGCACCCGGGCGCAGTATTAGGTGGCACACGTAAGCGATAGAAACTTCGATATTTCCTTAAACTCTTAACTACTCTAACTGTAACGGGACATTTCACACAATGCCATCTAATACCAAACTAAGCATTTGTATTATGGGCATGTTCTTTATTATCAATAACTGCACGTCGCTATTGACAATAAAGAACAGCAATTTGCTCCTTCAAATGTAATTACTAATTAATTCGAAACTTCATGAGTGGACAAACGTCAAAACGGCCATCATAGCGTGCCGGTATAGTAGTAATCGTAGTAATCGAATCTATGACCACCAGGTATATACGAGTATAATACCCATTTACTCATAAAAACTATGTATAATTTTAACAAAAGAAGACTAGAAAATTTATTTAAAAAGCATGCTTGGAATTTCATATTTTATATGTCAAAAGGTGTAATTGTGTGTCAGACGTCGCAACCGTGTGTCAGACGGCGTAAATAAATTTACCCCGGGCGTACGTAATATTTGGAGCTTAACGCATCTTTATGGGCGACGGGTTTTATGAAAAAATATTATTTACATGGGACTGTTATAATTTCCATTTGTTTTTGCGAATTCTAAAGCTGTTTTAAGACTGGCCGACCTCAGCCGCAGGGGTCATTATTCTTAATTCGCCCCTGCACGCTTTCAAATTTTATAAATTTTTTAACTGTTTAAAAGATGCGTAATTAATATGTAATTAATAACCTTTTTAGTAATTTTTTCGTTTTATTTTTTTTATTTACAAGAAATATGCTTAAATTAATTTTAAAACTATACCTACTATATTACCAAACATTCAAAAATGAAATCAAATAAAACACGAAAACTACAAATGATATATTGATTCCAAATCGCTATCAGCCAAAAACGTTCCCAAAACCCTGACTGCATTTCATTTTCAAATTATATTATTTCCTAACCTATAAACTTATTGCACAAATTAAAAATATTTTACCTGTGTAAATAAAATCTATACATATCTATCCGTGCAGAGGCGCAGAAAGAATACAACCACTGCGGCCGGGGTCGGCCTGTCGTAAAAGGCGATAAAACAACCCACCTTAGCTACGTGGTAGGGCCTCAAGCCCATCTAGATGGCGACCACTATTTGGTCTTATGTATGCCGCCAAAATAACCTTGTGTTGTGTTCCGGCATTAGTGACCCAAGTTCCTGTACCCTTATGGGACAGCAGCGTGTTCGCGATGTCACTGGCGTTGTAAACACCCATAGGCGATGGTAACTGCTAAATTCTAAGCGGGCCATCAGCCTGTCTACTTTCCTACAGCTATAAAAAATAAAAGAAAGATATAAGATAGAAGAAAACATTGAGAAAAATCGGGTTCCTTTGACGTAACATCAGAACAAAACTCCTGAACATATGGGGATGAAACTGCAACTATTCGACGCAGAATTTTTCGTAGATTATTAAACTACTTACTTTAGGATTCCAGTGTAATTAATATTTTTTTTTTCTATTTAAATAACAATAATGTGAAAATTGATTTTTTTAAGTTGTCAAATTTGATTAATCCAAAATTGTCTAATCCTGCCCATGATGATTATGCGATACAGTCCTATGGTTTCGATTCCTATATAAAGGGATTAAGGTCAGCTTACTGGAGCGTAATCCCATGGGGAAGGGAGAAACTGAAGGACGAGTTCCACTTGCCCCACTTTTAACCTTGTAACACGGCATTGAAGAATGCCGTTTGAATAATAAATACTGTGACAATTATACACAGTGCCCACTAGTTCTTTTTATTGCTGTAGGACAGCAGACAGGCTGACGGTATTTAGTAGTTACCGTCGCCTATGGGTGTTTGCAACACCAATGGCATCGCGAACACGCTGCTGTCCCATAAAGGTACAGGAACTTGGGTCACTAATCCCGGAACACAACGCAAGGTTATTATAGCGGCATACTTAAGAACAAAGGTGGTCACCATCCAGACGGGCTTGCGGCCCTACCACGTAGCTTGGGTGGGTTGTTTTGTCGGCTTTTACGACAGGCCGACCCCGGCCGCAGAGGTTAGTATTCATTCTCCGCCCCTGCACGGATATATAGTTCTTGTTCAATAAAAAATACGCATGACGAGTTTCCCGAAACGAGGGATGGAGGGATATATGGGACACCGGGAAAGATGGCCGACATATGACTTCTCACTAAAACCCCGCTGTTCTACCACCTGTGCCCACGGATAAACACGGACGGCCGATTACGTGGCGCAGGACGGCGCCGGCTCGCCCTTTGTGCAGGGTATCTTCCATGTAAGGTTAGGACTTCGTCCCCCAGCGCTCTTCATCATCAATTCGGGAATTGATTGATTTAGCTAGCTACGTGGTATGGCCCCAAGCCCGTCTGGATGGCGACCACCTTTGGTCTTAAGTATGCCGCCATAATAACTTTGTGTTGTGTTCCGGCATTGGTAACCCAGGTTCCTGTACCCATATGGGACAGCAGCGTGTACGGGATGTCACTGGTGTTGCAAAAACCCATAGGCAACCGTAACTGCTAAATTCTAAGTGGACCGTCAGCCTGTCTGCTATCCTACAGCAGTAAAACAAACAAAAAGTTGAGGGAGGTGCACGGAACATCACTCCCCGACCTTCAAGTCTTAATATTTTTAATCAGATCCTGTACTTCTTCCACCATGACTGATTGGGGGTCTACAGCGGGAAAATAAGATCTACGCTCTTCCTCGAATTCCACTTCTAGTGGGCTGAATCTCCGTAATCTGGGGCTCACTGCTGTTCATGAAGGTTTAACTTCCTTTATCCCTATGGGACAGCAGCGAGTTTGCGGTGCCCTTAGTCTCGCAAACATCCATAGGCAACGGTTACTGCTTAATATTAAGTAGACCGTCAGCTTGTCTGTTGTTCCTAAGCGATTAAAAAACATCGTATTTTTTGCTTGACATTTAGCAGTTACCGTCGCCTATGCGTGTTTGCAACACCAGTGACATCACGAACACGCTGCTGTCCCATAAGGGTACAGGAACCTGGGTTACCAATGCCATAACACAACACAGTTATTATGGCGGCATATTTAAGACCAAAGGTGGTCGCCATCCAGCTAGGGTTATTTTATCGCCTTTTACGACAGACCCTGCACGGATACAAAGATATTATCGTGAGGAGAGGCAGATGAAAGGAAAAAATATACTGTTTGATATTTAAGGGGAGTCCTTACCCCAACTGAGGGACGTCTTAAGCCGTTATTATATTTTCTCCGTATAGGGGCGCTAAGAATACCAACCCCTGCGGCCGGGATCGTCCTGTCGTAAAAGGCGATAAAACAACCGTAGCTACATAGTGCTACCAAGGCCGTCTGGATGGCAACCCTCGGACTAGAAGTATACCGCCATAATAACCTTGTTGTGCATTAGTGAATCAGATTCCAGTACTTATACGGAGAGCAGCGTGTTCGCGGTGCCCATATAGCGTCGCAAACATTCATAGATGACAGTAACCGGCTGTTCCTTAGCGATAAAAAAGCACATCCATACTATTATTATAAATTTGAAAGTGAGTTTGTTTATTTGTTACATAGATTGTACCTTGGAAGACATGGCTACTTTCTTTAATTTATAGGGCTTAATAAAGATTGCCGGGGCAGCTAGTTTAAATATTTAAAAAAATTAAAATCGATTAATATGACTAGGTTTCATCCAGACCAGATAAATTCCGAAAACGAACTTACAATACTAAGGTTGGTAACACGCATTCAATTAAACGTCAATTAATTCTAACAAACATATATATACACATATATGACTAATGATAAAATGTCACTTAAAATATATTATTATTATTAAATATATAAAAATATACAAACCATTAATACTCCTTCGTAAATCTAGACTTTTTCTATACAATATTCATTCAATATAACCTAAATCCACATAAATATACGTATCTTTGCCCGTCATTTTAAGCACAGGTAATAAAATACACATCACTACATCAAAATATATGTGATTTAATTACTTTTCGTTAATAATTATTCAGATTTTACATGACATTCATAAACAGGACTTCTTATACTGATTACTTTGTACCATATAAATATATATATACGTATATATAGGTTTATTGTATAATAATTAAAGAAAAATAGTTCTTATTTCACGTGTTCATAGTGTATATTTCCTTGATATCATTTAATAGGAAATACAATAAAATTAATGCAAAATGAACTGTATTTTTTATATGAAGAGGCTGAAAATTGTGTGAACGATAAAGGAGGGTGGTTTTCCGTGGAGTCCTAGTTAAGATTTGGGTGAGAGGGTGGGATTAGTGATGTTATATAGCGTCGTTATTCGTTTATTTAGCAACTGTTTTCTAGAAAACGAGTATTTTATCGGAACGTCATCCCGAATCTGACTTTGTATATATTTATTTACAAAAAAAAGTGCAATAAGTGTATATTATTTATTTAAAACTTTTCCTCTCCGGTACCTCCACGGCCATGACTGTCTCGCAGAGGGTATTTCTGCATTCCACCAGGTTTGGCTTCCAACCATCAGTAAGTTGCACGATGCCTATGATCAAGAAACGAACCTATACCACGTAAGCTATTTACCCACTCCTTCCTTGGCGACCATCTGTATAGTACATCAGAGGACCTCCTCTCTTCTAAATTACACGAAGTAATTCATGAATACAATTTTCATGAATCATTTTTTGTAAACAGAAAGTTAAAAAATAATAATTTAGCCCATATTTGTCTTTAATAATACAGCTCTTGTCGCGTAACGCCAGAAGTTCATGCATACCTATAGGTACAAGTAAAGATTAAAGGCTACACGCGCGCCATATTTAAATACAGCTCATAAAAGCGCGAGAATCACTTTAAAAAATATTGACTACGAGATGGAAATCTAAGGGCCACTTCTTCCCTGTGATCAAGCGAGGTATTTTAAAGACCTAGCTGGGGAGACGGCTCAAAACGGAATATGAGTACGTTTTTTTTATTGCTGTAGGACAGCAGACAGGCTGACAGCCCACTTAGAATTTAGCAGTTACCGTCGCCTATGTGGGATCACTAATGCGGGAACACAACACAAAGTTATTATGGCGGCATACTTAAAACCAAAGATCTTTGCCATCCAGACGGGCTTGGGGCCCTACCACGAAGCTAGGGTGGGTTGTTTTATCGCCTTTTACGACAGGCCGACCCCGGTTGCAGAGTTCAGTATTCTTTCTCCATCCCTGCACTGATATACATTTCCGTTCCCTCAGTTAAAGTCATTTATATTATATGATATAGTTTCTCGTGCTACCCTTAGGAGAGTTTTTTGGAATAAAAAAGGTATCACTGAAAACCACATTCAACTAAGGACCAGGACCAGGAAAGAAAGGAAAAGCTGACTATGATAGTAAACATTTTTATGATAGGATTTCAGCAGACAGGCAAACGTCAGACCTGATATCAAGTAGTCGCTATCACCTATAAACGTTTGTAACACTAGAAGTATAGACAACGGGTTCTCCAGTACAGCAAGATCATGAATAAATGACCACCTCCCCGTGACCAAAATCAGTTACCCTCGGCTACTTGGGGCTTTTTCGCTATACAGACATGGTCACTTAAGTTGTGAAATACGTGCGCGTGGTGGGGGGGGGGTCGTTTTACCCCCACTCGAATATTTGATAACGACTTTTTTGACAAACCCCATATCGAACTGCGATGGGAAACCTCAGCCGGAAGCTCATTCTAAATCCGGAGAGTACGTTACATTAACATTCTCAAGAAGAGTTTCAGGAAGGAAAGAAGAAGCTCTAGGAAATGGGGACGAAAGCCAGCCGATTTCGAACAGTGTGGTGGTAGAAAAGTAACGAAGGCACCATTCTAAATAGGTCCTGAGAATACTCCCCATCGTACAAGTCTAGACCGTCTATGAGTATGCGATCGTCGGCAAGAATGCGCTCTGTTGGATGCAGTCTAGAAGGTTGAGGGAGGTATCTCCATATATATACGGCTTGCGCTTTGTATAGTACAAACTATTGCCGTGAAGGGAAATACGAACAACCGGAAGATAAGAACGTATTCTATGCACATCACTAGCATCCCCGTACCCCACAAAAACCAATGTTGCCAATCGTCAAAAAATATTACTACCAATAATTATTTTCTTATACATTTTGGTAAATAAAAGTTACTAAGCTACTGTAATAAAATAGTACTTTGTTTTATTGCTGAAGAACAACAGATAGACTGACGGCCCACATAATTGTAAGCAGTTACCATCCTTTGTAAATATTTGTAACGCTAGGGGCGCGAACATGCTGCAGAGGGGTATTGGAACCTGCGTCACTATGCCGGAACACAACACAAGGTTATTATGGCGGCATAATTACAGGGGTGGATCCTACCACGAGCAGGGCCGGATTAACCACATAGCAAGAATAGCAATTGCTACGTGCCCCACGCAAAAGGGGTACCCGCTCATCTCAGCCGGAGCGTAATTTTTTAAATGAAACTTATTATCATGTGGTAACATAATATATTGAATTTATTTGATGTCACAAAAAGGTGAAACGTTACATCTTTTCCTACTAACAGAATCTACATTATACAATCCGTAACCCCCGTTATTTCCTTGGCGAAAATAAAACCGAATTTAATATACGATAAAAGCACATGTTACAAAAAGTCGCTCGTATAAATGTGAAGAATTTGAGTCAGGCTGTTGACAGGAGACACCACATCAGCAAAGTAGTCAACTGCAAGATCATATCCGGCGAGAGTGTCACTGCACAAAACCGTCTTCATGTCATGGACCTCTGCGCGAAGCCCAAAGACAAACGTGTTGGGCGCTTCCATCGCCGAATCAGGTGGTGGCTAGTTGATAAAGTCACGTCCCAGGAGCTCGCTTGAGCCATTGGCGACAAGTGCATTGGTGATGTAGTTTTTGCGTTGGTGCTGTAGTTTGAGGTATGCAAGCACACTTGTGCCCAGGTGCGGGGTCCTTTGAAAAGATTTGCTACAGGCCCCGCGCTACCTTAATCCGGCACTGACCACGAGGCAAGGATTTTGTCGCCTTTTACGTAATAGCCAAGTAGTATTAGTCTGAAATAAATCTAGATATCACAGGTTTGAGTCCCAGACTAGAATGCATCGCTATTTTTCGCGTATTGTGCATATTATTCAATTATTACAACGCCATAAAGGAAAAAAATGTAATGAATATGTAAAGGTGTGGAGGTTTCTAGTTAGATAGATTAGTTGTTGAGTGACCTTCAAAGTTCTTCCTCGGAGGTCTTCTTTTCTTATGACTGTAGAACAGCAGACAGGCGCCAGTAGCTTCGCGAACACGTTGCTGTCCCATAAGGGTATAGGAACATGGGTCACCAATGCCGGCACACAACACAAGGTTATTATGGCGGCATACTTAAGACCAAAGGTGGTCGCCATCCAGACGGGCTTGAGGCCCTACCACGTAGCTAGGATGGGTTGTTTCGTCGCCTTTTACAACAGGCCGACCCCGGCCGCAGAGGTTAATATTCTTTCTCCGCCCCTGCACGGATAAAATTGGGAGTCGTGTTCACAAAAAGTCAGATACTCATGTAACACTATTTCATAATTTTATTTAATGAAATGTTCTAATATATATTTATTAAAGTGTTGTCTAAAAAGATGCGAAGTATATAAGAAATACCTAGTCAGGTCATAAATTCTGTCACATGTTTAATGTAAAATAATTGTAACAAGTTTATTAATTATGTAACCATTCATATACCAAAATGAACTTAACAAAACATAGATTCTTATGACATTAAAGTTTATTCAAAATGACCTCCGTGATTTTGAATACAAGCCTTCAATCTGCGCGGCCAGTTGTCTATCGCAGCACGAACGAGGTCCATGTCAATATCGGCGGCTGCCTTAATCAAGGATGTCTTGAGTGACTCCAAATTGGAATGAGGCTTTGAGCACGCCTTTTCCTCCAAGTGTTGCCATATCTTGTAATCTAACGGATTCAAATATGGACTGGAGGAGGGCCAGTCTTCGTGTCGGATGAAGTCGATTTCACGCGCCGCCAGCCAGTCTTGTGTGCTCTTCGCTCTATGAGCTGGCGCCGAATCTTGTTGGAATACCCAGTGCCTGTTATTGAACATGGTATGAGAAACAGGTTCCACAAGGTTCGTCAGGACTGTATTTTGATACACAACAGCATTCGTTTTTACACCTTTCTCACAAAAATGTACCTCTGTTAAGCCCCAATAAGAAACTCCCAACCATACCATGAGCGAGGATGGAAAATGACCTCGTTGGACACGCGGAACACGGTTGCTCGCTTCTTCACTACTGTGTGCGTACACCTTATCATTTTGTTTGTTGTAGCTCTCTTCTACGGTAAACATTTTTTCATCCGAAAAAAGAATTTCCCGATATTTTTTTCCCGCGTACCGCTTCAACAAAGCGCGGCATCTCTTCAGTCTCAGGTCCATTAGACGAGCATTCAAACGATGTCCTGTTTTTCTTCGATATGCCCGAAGCCCTAAGTCTTCATTTAACACCCTTTTCACCGTGGTTCTGCTTAACCCCATCTGAAGGGCCAACAGTTTCTGCTTACGTTTGGGATTTCTTTGAATTCGTGCCTTCACAGCTTTTATCACTGCTGGAGTCCTAACAGACCGAGGGCGACCACTTCTTGACCTGTCATCTACACTAGAGTCTTCATTGTATCGTTTGATGGTACGATAAACGAATCTTTTGGTTATATTCAAATTTTTCAGTATGTTAAAAATTTGAATTAGCGCTTAACTGTAACGATGCAACGCAATAACTGCAACACGGTCTTCTTTAAGCGTCCACTCCATATTTAAAAATGAGTAAAATTCTAAAAGTTATACATTTTTATTTTCATGAACAATTCGAAATTCGAATTCAATAAACTTTTTTGTGGCCAGCATTCTAAACGAAAAGTTTTTACTGTGTGACAATACTTATGACCTGACTAGGTATATATATTCATTGAGTGAGCGCGACAGAAGATAGGCTACTTCTCCCCATTCCTGTGGTTAGCTAAGCATATTTGAAGTGGTCGCGGCGAGCTCACTAAAACCCCGGTCATCACTGCGTTTCTGGGGGTCGCAGTTTTTCTTTTTTATACACCTGGAGTTCAGCAGTCAAGCCCACCCGATAGCAAATGGTGACCCTCGCCTATTGGTCGTTTGCAACACCAGTGATATTGTCAACGCACTGCAGGTCTGTAAAAAAAACGTCTTTTTTTAAAAACCCCATATCGTACTGCGATAGGAAAAACTTAGCCAGAAGTTAAAAGAAAGATGCTCCAGGAAATGGAGGTGAACGGCCAATTGATAGTGAACAATACGGTGGCAGAAAGACGAAGGCACCACTCTAAACAGTTCCTCAGAACACTTCCCGTTGTACAGACGGTAGAATACGGAAAGAGACGCAGTCGCTCCGAAAGCCAGGGGCTCTGCGACACATCCGAATGCACTAGTGTCTATTCCGCTATTGCTGCTAGGTGGCATTTTCACATCAAGTTAGAATTTTTTTATTAATCACTATGTTTTTGCAATACTCTCTGCAGTCGTTCTCTCATGGCTGAGGATCGTGCATCTCTGAATGTTAACCTCGGTGCTGTGGTGCACCTTGTTTTGATAGTTTGCCTCCATCGGTGCCTATCCGTTGCGTCTCTGATGATCGAGCCAAATTTGAATGAGGTTAGGGCCTTTATTTGATGTCAAAAGATAAGAAAGGAAAAGGAATCAATTCTGAATACTATACAGCGTTATTGGACCAATTGAGCGAAGAAATGAAGAACAAACGGCCCCACATGGCAAAGAAAAACCACTGTTCCACCAAGACAATGCCCCATGTCACAAATCAAGGGCTACAATGGTCAAATTGCATGAATTGCACTTCGAATTGCTGCCCCACCCCCGTATTTACCAGATTTGGCCCCAGCGACTACTGGCTGTTGACTACTGTACTGAAAAGGATGCTCAGGGGAAAAAGATTCAGCACCAACGAAGAAGTCATTGCCGAACTGAGGCCTATTTTGCGAGCAAAGGTCAAGCGTTCTAAATATAAACATGGTATCGAGAAGTTAGAGAAGAGTTGGGCCGATTGTATCACCTTAAATGGAAATTATATGGGTAAATGAAAACTTTTTGATCAATGTGTTATACAGGGTGACTTTGACAAACCCATCCACATTCACACAGAAGAATCTTTAGTAAAAGTTATGAGAAACATGTATTTTAGTTTTGTATCACATAGTACAAAAATGTTGAGTAATCAGCATCACAAAGTCATTCAAAGAACTCGCAATTTACATAATACGGCGCTAGAGTGTCAATGACCTCTCCATCTGACCTAGTAAAAGGCCGAGGACGGCGGCATTGAACCGGGCGAGCGAATACGCACTACTCATTTACGCGGGTGTGACAGAGACAGGTTAACGTACGCTGTTTGCACCATATGATTATTCTGTACGATTGAATTAATGATCTTATATGAAATATTTTATGGTGAAAATTTGACACACAATTTTTTTGCAAAAATGGGTTCATAAAATGGTGTTTAGTGCGTAAAAAAAATTTGGATGGGTTTGTCAAAGTCATCCTGTATATTTAACCATAATTATAACCATAATTGTCATAAACTATTATTTAAAAAAAAAGCGTAAGTAAGATATGTATGCGTGTTTATGTTGTGTTTAATTAGAGCGAATGGATTTTAGACGAAAAATACTCGTATAGCTTTCTGCCAGTGGCGTAGCGATCTTCTCGCGCCCGGGGCACAATACCTTTTTAGCGCAAGTCGAAAATTATATATTATTTGTAAAATATACTCACAAATTAATAAATTAATAAAGTCAAATAAATAAAGTCATAGGCTCAAGCTAGGGCTTTAAATTTGAGACAAAAAATGTAGTTGAGAAAACAAGACTAGATTATGAAATGTATATTGTGATCATCTAGAATTAGTTCGAAGAAGAAATAAATTAGAAAAGACGTGCCATTTCCATTATGAATATATTACTACAGTTTGATTTAGACTATTAGTGTTCCTTTATTCCTTTTTATTTACAAATTAACATTTCGCACGCTTAATCATAAACTGACCGATTACGATTTAGGTCTAAAGTGAGATAATATAACGGGCAGCATTGTATCGACGTCCTCTATCGGCCAAACTAAGATTTATTTTGATATTTCTTTCCCACACCGAGTTACCGCTATTTAGTTTTAAGTTAATTTACGGGATAAGTCGTAAATGACAAAACATTTTTGCGATTTCCCAAAAAACTGGTTTTTTGAGTTAGGTCAGTTTATGATTAAGCGTGCGATTTATTATTTTACACTGGCGCTAAATTTAAAATATATTTTGCAGAAATAAATTATAATAAAAATAAATATTATCCAGAATTTTTTTGTTTTGCGGACCATTTGGCGCCCCTTTGTGAGTAGCGCCCAGAGCATGATGACCCCCCTTGTTCCCCCCCCCCCTCCATCCCGCCACTGCTTTCTGCACTTCTCGTCCATATAAAATTCAATGGTGTCAAATTTCTTACTCCTCCTTCCGCGCAATTTTCGTAAAAAGGGGTAAAATTTTTCGTTTCACGTCATCATCATTTCAGCCGGAAGACGCCCACTATTGGACAAAGGCCTCCCCCAAAGATCTCCACGACGATCGGTCCTGAGCTGCCCTCATCCAACCTATTCCGGCGATCTTGACCAGATCATCGGTCCATCTTGTGGGGAGCCTACCAACATTGCGTCTTCCGGTACGCGGTCGCCATTCGAGGACTTTTCTGCCCCAACGGCCATCAGTCCTTCGAGCTATGTGCCCAGCCCACTGCCACTTCAGTTTTGCAATTATTTCATTTTTTCATTCGTTTCATGTATTAATATAGTTTTCTTTTGTATGTCAATCCATATTACACGTAAATACTCAGACTCGGGATGGGATCTAGCCCATGATTCAACAATTCAACGTCCATTATCCAACACCCCACGGAGATCGTCATATTAAGTAGTAGTTTGTTCTATCTAAAATGAGTCAAATATCTTGCTAGTAATACATGAAACAATTTAAAAAAATAACACCATTAATTTATTTAGCTTTCGTAATTTCATAAATATTTACCAACAGGCTTTTAATATTGATATTTGCGTCGTTACGGCGACTTGTTTACTCAGAGAGTTGAGATTCGATTCAAGGAATATTTTTAAATAAATTATCTTATTGGGGCTTACTTTATTGTTTTTTTTTTTTCTTCTTGAGGAGAAAAATGCTCTTACGCACAACTGGGGGTGACAGTGGTCAGACCACTGGGGCAGTTAGCATACGTGGAGCTCCAACGCACCTGGCCTCCAAGGCCTTAGTGCTGGCGGCTTACCTTTGCCTTGAAGTTCATGCAACAACCTCCGGCGACGAGTGCCCCTACGTAGGTGGGAGGGCCGTAGACCCAGCCGCTCCAGTTGGAGATTAATAGTTCACCTAACTCTAGCAACTCCTACTCATATAAGTTCCTCATTTGTGCATAATTCATCTACAATAAAATCAGTTCACTTATAGAATTCGCTCCCTGTATCAAAAAAGCAAAAACAGTACCTAACATACATCATCCGTGCAGGGACGGAGAAAGAATACTAACCTCTGCGGCCGGGATCGGCCTGTCGTAAAAGCCGACAAAACAACCCACCCTAGCTATGTGGTAGGGCCCCAAGCCCGTCTGGATGGCGACCACCTTTGGTCTTAAGTATGCCGTCATAATAACCTTGTGTTGTGTTCCGGCATTATTGACCCAAGTTCTTGTACTCTTGTGGGACTAGCGTTATTGCGGTGCCCTTGGCGTCACAAACATCCATAGGCGATGGTAACTGTTTACTAATAAGTTGGTCACTAGCCTATCAACTGTTCCTCAGCGATTAAAAAAAATCTAATAGCCTTGTGTTACAATATTTATAGCGCCACCCTTATGAGAGCTCTTTACTCAATTCACAGTTCCATCACAACATTATCAAATTACGATAATTATACTGTTGTTATATTAGGCAATATGAAACGAAAAATCTCGTAACTCGGATGTGTACACAAATAAACTAAAATATATTTATCTTATTGGAAATTAAATGTCTTCAGAAAGATATATACATAGTGGATTTTATATTTATAATATTTAGGTACCTGAAAAATTAAGTGCGTCTTATCCATTCGTAAATATACATTTTGAACAATGCATGTTAATTGGACTGAGCATATGATCTGTATTCTGAGAAAGCCCCTAGTATAAAACTCACACTGCTTTTGGTAAATAAAATTGGAAATACGAGTTAAATTTTACCAAAATGTCTTGGCTACTTTTTTCATATCGCTTTAGATAAATAAAAAAATATAATAGGTCTTTACCTATGAAATTGCCGTTCTGCAGTACTGGCCATTTCAAATCAAAATAATTTTTTGCTTGGCTAAGAATTCTAATTTCAAATTAATTTTATTTTAAAAACATGGAATTCTTTTTCTAAAAGTAGTCATTTGTTTATTAATTAATGTTACATTTTCATCGCATTTCAATCATTTTCGTCATCATGGATACGTTAAAAATTCGAGTAATTATGGAATATGAGTACCGTCGTGGCAGCAACGCGGCACAAGCGGCACGCAACATCAACGACGTTTACGGAGCTAACACTACAAACCAACGCACCACCTGTTATTGGTTTGCTTACTTCCGTTCTGGGAATTTGTACCTGAAAAATGAACCTCGCGGTCGTCCGAAGACTTAGTTCGACAATGACGAATTAAAGGCGATTGTGGAAGCTGATGATACACAATCTACGGCTGAATTAGCAGCAACTTTCGACGTTAGCGTCAAAACAACATTGGTCCATTTGCGTCAAATTGGCAAGGTAAAAAAGCTTGACAAATGGGTGCCCCACGAACTCAATGATCGCCAGCGCGAAGTACGCGTCGAGACGTGCCTTGCTTAGATTATAAATAATCAAAGGTGCCTTGCACTGCTCAACAGACACACAAATGAAGCAATTTTGAACGTGTTTGATAACCGCAAGCGCTCAGCAAGTTGGTTGGATCCTGGTTCAGCACCTAAACAATGCCCTAAACGAAAACTTACCCTTATAAGTGATGGTCACTGTTTGGTGGTCTAGCGCCGGTGTGATACATCACAGCTTCTTAACAAACGGGGTGAGCATACTGCAGATGTGTACTGTGAAGAATTAAACACAATGATAGAGAAGCTGGCACATCTACGACCAGCATTGGTCAATCACTCGTCTCCGCTGCTCCTGCACGACAACGCGCGACCTCATACTGCACAGTAGACGGTCTCCAAGTTGCAAGAACTGGGGTTGGAAGTTCTCCGTCATCCGCCCTACTCACCAGACCTTGCGCCTACAGACTACTACTTTTTCCAGAATTTGGATAACTTCTTGGCGGGAAAAAAATTCAATACCCGAGAGGCAGTACAAAATGCCTTTGAAGAATTTGTTGCCTCCCGTCCAGCTGATTTCATTAAGAAGGGCATCAATAAACTGCCACTGCGTTGGCAAAGATGCATTGATTAAATGGGTGATTACTTCGATTAATACAGATAAAAAATACATGAAAAAAAATTCGTTTTTTTTTTCATACAAAACGACAATTTCATAGGTAAAGACCTATAATAATATATCTATGTATCAAAAGTATCAAACATCAACGTCATAGCTTAATGTCAAATGTCAATCTTAGTAAATAACCTCAAAAACTGTTTCTAAAGAAATCTCGGAAAAAATATATTTATCGTTGTTAGAGTGAAAATAATAACAAAAATTGTTCATAAATAATAACAATATTGTATTCCAAGTCTCACTATGAATGTAGTCAGAAAAATATGTAGTATTCACCAAACTAGTGTAACCCGTAATGTCTATAGAAGTTTACGAGTTTCTTCTATTAATTATGAGACTTCACAAGCGTCACAGACTCAAATCCAAGAAGAAAGGTTCGAGTTTGAAGACCTGAAGGTCCACGAGCGAACCGACAGACGCCGGGCACCAATATCACCGTTCATGAAAGATGTTTTTCTCTCTGTCTTTAATAAAGATTTACTCGCCTATCCCGAAATTATTAACAAAGAAGAGTGGGAGGCCCTGGAGGGGAGACTTAAAACTCTAAATTCGACGTTCAATGATCCAGAGAAAACAAAAGAAGATCGTGTAAATGCACTGAAAAGGACGAAAATGTTTGCTGCCCCCGTTCCTCTCACCAGAAATGGACTGGCTATTAATAAAACTGAGGGATTAAGGTATGGTATAATTATATAGGGATGTATAGGGTTCCACCATGACTCAGGATGTTTTATTGCTTCAGGAAAATATTATAAATACCGCATTGAATCTCCAGGAGGAGCTAATGTGGGTAGATGAGGCTTTCTAGGTATGTAGAGACAAACATAGCTATAACTCCTACAGCCGAGGGCGGCCTATAATAAAGGTGACAAAACAACCCAGTGGTGACAGAACAAGCCCGACTAGATGGCAACTCCCCTTGTTTTAAAACATGCCACCATAATAACCTTGTGTTCTGACCCTAGTAAACTAGTATCCAGTCTCTTTAAAGCTGGTAGCACATTGGTAATGCCTCAATGTTGCCAAAATCTATAGGCAATGGTGACCACCTACTATCAGGGAATCTACCTGTCTGCTGATATCAGCTTTAAATGACATACCAGAATTAAAATGTGTAAATGCACCTTTCAGATACCTGGAAACAATTGCAAATGACTTTGAACTTGGTCAGGTGATCAGCGATCACTGGATCGGCTTGGAAGCGTTGAAGGCAGGACTGACAGAAGAACAGTACGCTGCAGTGGTTGACGAGCTTAGCACAGGTAAAGAATTGCTCAACGAGAATTAAATGATACAAATTAACCGATAAACATTGTGTCTTCTTCCTGCTCTTATCTCTATGTGCATGGTACAACATTGTTTTCTCTTTCCACTCTCCTTTATTCTCAGCGTTCAGATCTTCGCAGCATGAAATATGTTAAAACTTGGTTTGGATACGAAAGGAAGGGAGTGTCAGTTAACAAAGAATATTGGAAGGAGAGAACATGTTGAGCCGACTCCATATTATGTGGGATAAGGGCAGGAAGTCCAGGTCTTAATATGGTCCAGTACAACTAGACGAATAGCAGCATGTTAGCGTTGTACCTGGTGTTGCAAACATCTATAGACGATGATACCTGCTTACTATTAAGTACTCTCAGCCTGTCTGCTGTCCTATAGCAATAAAAAAAATATATCTCTCATTTCTAACATTTTCCTTGTCACATGACATTTTCCCTATGGATTAATTACCACACCATGCTAATCTAACTTCTCAATAACTGGTGCTACTTTCATACTTCCTATAATAATCTTTTAATGTTCTCAGGTGACAATTTGATTTCTCTGTGCATCAAAGAAAAGGTGGCCGAGAGGACAGGACAAGCTGATTTCAGGACTGTTGCACAAATGGACGAACAAGGTAATTGGCTTACAACGGTAAGTGAACCTGAAAATATCTGAGGCAAGACCATTTTTACACAAGAAAATTTTCTGTACATCAAAGTCGAATTTCGACCACAAGTAAAGTCTTGGGAATGAGTTGGAATGGCTTTTTATCGACCAACACCTTATCAGATATCTGTCAAAGAGAATATTTCAACCTCAAAAGGAATAATACAGCGGTACTCTACTAGTTATAGAACGAGTTGGGAACCATCCTTCATTCTAGTTATCCATGACCGAAGATATGTTTCAAACAAAATATGGAACCTGGATGAAGGGTTTCCTTACGGAGGGTTATGACCCATACTGCACTTGGACATAGGTCCATTTTAGCTGATCATGGTTCAATGCTTCTCTGGTCAGTCTAGAATTGAAGGGGATGAAAGGGGTCTAATCTCCAGATTATGGAAAGTAGAGCTAAGGAAAACTATCTTGTATGAGGGAGAAGTTGAAAAACGGCCCACCTGTGCATTGTAAATTATAGTTCGTAATCCGCCCCAATGGTGCGAGTAGGTATAGCGATGAATGTTTTTGTTTATTGAACTGATTTGAATTTAGCAATTACCGTCATCTATGGGTGTTTGAAACGCCAATAACATCGCGAACATGCTGCTGACTCATAAGGGTACAAGAACTTGGGTCACTAATGCCGGAACACAACAAAGTTATTATGGGGGCATACTTAAGACCAAAGGTGGTCGCCATGCAGATGGGCTTAGGGCGCTACCACGCCCGCTAGGGTGCGTTGTTGTATCGCCTTTTACAACACGCCAACCCCGGCCGCAGAGGTCAGTATTCTTTCTCTGCCCCTCCACGGATAAAATGTAACTACTTTGTATTTTTTAGTACCTACAAAGGATCTTAATTTTAAGTATCATCTAATTTTATTATAGAAAATTAAAGACTACAATAATAACGTTTAGAGGTAGACAGAAAGGTTGCAGGTTGTTTTTGACTGACATAAAAATAATGAAAGAGTTGCGAAAAACTTTTTTATACTAATACATGAACAATGAACATAATTTAATGTACAGTATCCTCGGACCACGGATTAGCAAGACTTTCTTCAACACCAATAACTGGATAAGCATCTTGCAAGTTAGTTGTCGGCACAGTGCTAAATTCGATTTTGTATGTGTTTGCCAAAAAAATAAATACACGAAATATCACCCCTTGTGATATTTCGTGTTTTTTTTTTATGGACCCCTTTCGACCCTCACGTGATTAATGGGCATTTAACAATTCGAAATTCGAATTCAATAAACTTTTTTGTGGCCAGCATTCTAAACGAAAAGTTTTTACTGTGTGACAATACTTATGACCTGACTAGGTATATATATTCATTGAGTGAGCGCGACAGAAGATAGGCTACTTCTCCCCATTCCTGTGGTTAGCTAAGCATATTTGAAGTGGTCGCGGCGAGCTCACTAAAACCCCGGTCATCACTGCGTTTCTGGGGGTCGCAGTTTTTCTTTTTTATACACCTGGAGTTCAGCAGTCAAGCCCACCCGATAGCAAATGGTGACCCTCGCCTATTGGTCGTTTGCAACACCAGTGATATTGTCAACGCACTGCAGGTCTGTAAAAAAAACGTCTTTTTTTAAAAACCCCATATCGTACTGCGATAGGAAAAACTTAGCCAGAAGTTAAAAGAAAGATGCTCCAGGAAATGGAGGTGAACGGCCAATTGATAGTGAACAATACGGTGGCAGAAAGACGAAGGCACCACTCTAAACAGTTCCTCAGAACACTTCCCGTTGTACAGACGGTAGAATACGGAAAGAGACGCAGTCGCTCCGAAAGCCAGGGGCTCTGCGACACATCCGAATGCACTAGTGTCTATTCCGCTATTGCTGCTAGGTGGCATTTTCACATCAAGTTAGAATTTTTTTATTAATCACTATGTTTTTGCAATACTCTCTGCAGTCGTTCTCTCATGGCTGAGGATCGTGCATCTCTGAATGTTAACCTCGGTGCTGTGGTGCACCTTGTTTTGATAGTTTGCCTCCATCGGTGCCTATCCGTTGCGTCTCTGATGATCGAGCCAAATTTGAATGAGGTTAGGGCCTTTATTTGATGTCAAAAGATAAGAAAGGAAAAGGAATCAATTCTGAATACTATACAGCGTTATTGGACCAATTGAGCGAAGAAATGAAGAACAAACGGCCCCACATGGCAAAGAAAAACCACTGTTCCACCAAGACAATGCCCCATGTCACAAATCAAGGGCTACAATGGTCAAATTGCATGAATTGCACTTCGAATTGCTGCCCCACCCCCGTATTTACCAGATTTGGCCCCAGCGACTACTGGCTGTTGACTACTGTACTGAAAAGGATGCTCAGGGGAAAAAGATTCAGCACCAACGAAGAAGTCATTGCCGAACTGAGGCCTATTTTGCGAGCAAAGGTCAAGCGTTCTAAATATAAACATGGTATCGAGAAGTTAGAGAAGAGTTGGGCCGATTGTATCACCTTAAATGGAAATTATATGGGTAAATGAAAACTTTTTGATCAATGTGTTATACAGGGTGACTTTGACAAACCCATCCACATTCACACAGAAGAATCTTTAGTAAAAGTTATGAGAAACATGTATTTTAGTTTTGTATCACATAGTACAAAAATGTTGAGTAATCAGCATCACAAAGTCATTCAAAGAACTCGCAATTTACATAATACGGCGCTAGAGTGTCAATGACCTCTCCATCTGACCTAGTAAAAGGCCGAGGACGGCGGCATTGAACCGGGCGAGCGAATACGCACTACTCATTTACGCGGGTGTGACAGAGACAGGTTAACGTACGCTGTTTGCACCATATGATTATTCTGTACGATTGAATTAATGATCTTATATGAAATATTTTATGGTGAAAATTTGACACACAATTTTTTTGCAAAAATGGGTTCATAAAATGGTGTTTAGTGCGTAAAAAAAATTTGGATGGGTTTGTCAAAGTCACCCTGTATATTTAACCATAATTATAACCATAATTGTCATAAACTATTATTTTTTAAAAAAGTGTAAGTAAGATATGTATGCGTGTTTATGTTGTGTATAATTAGAGCAGTAGTGTGTGTAATGTTTATTTTAATTAATTTCATGGAGAATGGATTTTAGACGAAAAATACTCGTATAGCTTTCTGCCAGTGGCGTAGCGATCTTCTCGCGCCCGGGGCACAATACCTTTTTAGCGCAAGTCGAAAATTATATATTATTTGTAAAATATACTCACAAATTAATAAATTAATAAAGTCAAATAAATAAAGTCATAGGCTCAAGCTAGGGCTTTAAATTTGAGACACAAAATGTAGTTGAGAAAACAAGACTAGATTTTGAAATGTATATTGTGATCATCTAGAATTAGTTCGAAGAAGAAAGAAATTAGAAAAGACGTGCCATTTCCATTATGAATATATTACTACAGTTTGATTTAGACTATTAGTGTTCCTTTATTCCTTTTTATTTACAAATTAACATTTCGCACGCTTAATCATAAACTGACCGATTACGATTTAGGTCTAAAGTGAGATAATATAACGGGCAGCATTGTATCGACGTCCTCTATCGGCCAAACTAAGATTTATTTTGATATCTCTTTCCCACACCGAGTTACCGCTATTTAGTTTTAAGTTAATTTACGGGATAAGTCGTAAATGACAAAACATTTTTGCGATTTCCCAAAAAACTGGTTTTTTGAGTTAGGTCAGTTTATGATTAAGCGTGCGATTTATTATTTTACACTGGCGCTAAATTTAAAATATATTTTGCAGAAATAAATTATAATAAAAATAAATATTATCCAGAATTTTTTTGTTTTGCGGACCATTTGGCGCCCCTTTGTGAGTAGCGCCCAGAGCATGATGACCCCCCTTGTTCCCCCCCCCCCCTCCATCCCGCCACTGCTTTCTGCACTTCTCGTCCATATAAAATTCAATGGTGTCAAATTTCTTACTCCTCCTTCCGCGCAATTTTCGTAAAAAGGGGTAAAATTTTTCGTTTCACGTCATCATCATTTCAGCCGGAAGACGCCCACTATTGGACAAAGGCCTCCCCCAAAGATCTCCACGACGATCGGTCCTGAGCTGCCCTCATCCAACCTATTCCGGCGATCTTGACCAGATCATCGGTCCATCTTGTGGGGAGCCTACCAACATTGCGTCTTCCGGTACGCGGTCGCCATTCGAGGACTTTTCTGCCCCAACGGCCATCAGTCCTTCGAGCTATGTGCCCAGCCCACTGCCACTTCAGTTTTGCAATTATTTCATTTTTTCATTCGTTTCATGTATTAATATAGTTTTCTTTTGTATGTCAATCCATATTACACGTAAATACTCAGACTCGGGATGGGATCTAGCCCATGATTCAACAATTCAACGTCCATTATCCAACACCCCACGGAGATCGTCATATTAAGTAGTAGTTTGTTCTATCTAAAATGAGTCAAATATCTTGCTAGTAATACATGAAACAATTTAAAAAAATAACACCATTAATTTATTTAGCTTTCGTAATTTCATAAATATTTACCAACAGGCTTTTAATATTGATATTTGCGTCGTTACGGCGACTTGTTTACTCAGAGAGTTGAGATTCGATTCAAGGAATATTTTTAAATAAATTATCTTATTGGGGCTTACTTTATTGTTTTTTTTTTTTCTTCTTGAGGAGAAAAATGCTCTTACGCACAACTGGGGGTGACAGTGGTCAGACCACTGGGGCAGTTAGCATACGTGGAGCTCCAACGCACCTGGCCTCCAAGGCCTTAGTGCTGGCGGCTTACCTTTGCCTTGAAGTTCATGCAACAACCTCCGGCGACGAGTGCCCCTACGTAGGTGGGAGGGCCGTAGACCCAGCCGCTCCAGTTGGAGATTAATAGTTCACCTAACTCTAGCAACTCCTACTCATATAAGTTCCTCATTTGTGCATAATTCATCTACAATAAAATCAGTTCACTTATAGAATTCGCTCCCTGTATCAAAAAAGCAAAAACAGTACCTAACATACATCATCCGTGCAGGGACGGAGAAAGAATACTAACCTCTGCGGCCGGGATCGGCCTGTCGTAAAAGCCGACAAAACAACCCACCCTAGCTATGTGGTAGGGCCCCAAGCCCGTCTGGATGGCGACCACCTTTGGTCTTATGTATGCCGTCATAATAACCTTGTGTTGTGTTCCGGCATTATTGACCCAAGTTCTTGTACTCTTGTGGGACTAGCGTTATTGCGGTGCCCTTGGCGTCACAAACATCCATAGGCGATGGTAACTGTTTACTAATAAGTTGGTCACTAGCCTATCAACTGTTCCTCAGCGATTAAAAAAAATCTAATAGCCTTGTGTTACAATATTTATAGCGCCACCCTTATGAGAGCTCTTTACTCAATTCACAGTTCCATCACAACATTATCAAATTACGATAATTATACTGTTGTTATATTAGGCAATATGAAACGAAAAATCTCGTAACTCGGATGTGTACACAAATAAACTAAAATATATTTATCTTATTGGAAATTAAATGTCTTCAGAAAGATATATACATAGTGGATTTTATATTTATAATATTTAGGTACCTGAAAAATTAAGTGCGTCTTATCCATTCGTAAATATACATTTTGAACAATGCATGATAATTGGACTGAGCATATGATCTGTATTCTGAGAAAGCCCCTAGTATAAAACTCACACTGCTTTTGGTAAATAAAATTGGAAATACGAGTTAAATTTTACCAAAATGTCTTGGCTACTTTTTTCATATCGCTTTAGATAAATAAAAAAATATAATAGGTCTTTACCTATGAAATTGCCGTTCTGCAGTACTGGCCATTTCAAATCAAAATAATTTTTTGCTTGGCTAAGAATTCTAATTTCAAATTAATTTTATTTTAAAAACATGGAATTCTTTTTCTAAAAGTAGTCATTTGTTTATTAATTAATGTTACATTTTCATCGCATTTCAATCATTTTCGTCATCATGGATACGTTAAAAATTCGAGTAATTATGGAATATGAGTACCGTCGTGGCAGCAACGCGGCACAAGCGGCACGCAACATCAACGACGTTTACGGAGCTAACACTACAAACCAACGCACCACCTGTTATTGGTTTGCTTACTTCCGTTCTGGGAATTTGTACCTGAAAAATGAACCTCGCGGTCGTCCGAAGACTTAGTTCGACAATGACGAATTAAAGGCGATTGTGGAAGCTGATGATACACAATCTACGGCTGAATTAGCAGCAACTTTCGACGTTAGCGTCAAAACAACATTGGTCCATTTGCGTCAAATTGGCAAGGTAAAAAAGCTTGACAAATGGGTGCCCCACGAACTCAATGATCGCCAGCGCGAAGTACGCGTCGAGACGTGCCTTGCTTAGATTATAAATAATCAAAGGTGCCTTGCACTGCTCAACAGACACACAAATGAAGCAATTTTGAACGTGTTTGATAACCGCAAGCGCTCAGCAAGTTGGTTGGATCCTGGTTCAGCACCTAAACAATGCCCTAAACGAAAACTTACCCTTATAAGTGATGGTCACTGTTTGGTGGTCTAGCGCCGGTGTGATACATCACAGCTTCTTAACAAACGGGGTGAGCATACTGCAGATGTGTACTGTGAAGAATTAAACACAATGATAGAGAAGCTGGCACATCTACGACCAGCATTGGTCAATCACTCGTCTCCGCTGCTCCTGCACGACAACGCGCGACCTCATACTGCACAGTAGACGGTCTCCAAGTTGCAAGAACTGGGGTTGGAAGTTCTCCGTCATCCGCCCTACTCACCAGACCTTGCGCCTACAGACTACTACTTTTTCCAGAATTTGGATAACTTCTTGGCGGGAAAAAAATTCAATACCCGAGAGGCAGTACAAAATGCCTTTGAAGAATTTGTTGCCTCCCGTCCAGCTGATTTCATTAAGAAGGGCATCAATAAACTGCCACTGCGTTGGCAAAGATGCATTGATTAAATGGGTGATTACTTCGATTAATACAGATAAAAAATACATGAAAAAAAATTCGTTTTTTTTTTCATACAAAACGACAATTTCATAGGTAAAGACCTATAATAATATATCTATGTATCAAAAGTATCAAACATCAACGTCATAGCTTAATGTCAAATGTCAATCTTAGTAAATAACCTCAAAAACTGTTTCTAAAGAAATCTCGGAAAAAATATATTTATCGTTGTTAGAGTGAAAATAATAACAAAAATTGTTCATAAATAATAACAATATTGTATTCCAAGTCTCACTATGAATGTAGTCAGAAAAATATGTAGTATTCACCAAACTAGTGTAACCCGTAATGTCTATAGAAGTTTACGAGTTTCTTCTATTAATTATGAGACTTCACAAGCGTCACAGACTCAAATCCAAGAAGAAAGGTTCGAGTTTGAAGACCTGAAGGTCCACGAGCGAACCGACAGACGCCGGGCACCAATATCACCGTTCATGAAAGATGTTTTTCTCTCTGTCTTTAATAAAGATTTACTCGCCTATCCCGAAATTATTAACAAAGAAGAGTGGGAGGCCCTGGAGGGGAGACTTAAAACTCTAAATTCGACGTTCAATGATCCAGAGAAAACAAAAGAAGATCGTGTAAATGCACTGAAAAGGACGAAAATGTTTGCTGCCCCCGTTCCTCTCACCAGAAATGGACTGGCTATTAATAAAACTGAGGGATTAAGGTATGGTATAATTATATAGGGATGTATAGGGTTCCACCATGACTCAGGATGTTTTATTGCTTCAGGAAAATATTATAAATACCGCATTGAATCTCCAGGAGGAGCTAATGTGGGTAGATGAGGCTTTCTAGGTATGTAGAGACAAACATAGCTATAACTCCTACAGCCGAGGGCGGCCTATAATAAAGGTGACAAAACAACCCAGTGGTGACAGAACAAGCCCGACTAGATGGCAACTCCCCTTGTTTTAAAACATGCCACCATAATAACCTTGTGTTCTGACCCTAGTAAACTAGTATCCAGTCTCTTTAAAGCTGGTAGCACATTGGTAATGCCTCAATGTTGCCAAAATCTATAGGCAATGGTGACCACCTACTATCAGGGAATCTACCTGTCTGCTGATATCAGCTTTAAATGACATACCAGAATTAAAATGTGTAAATGCACCTTTCAGATACCTGGAAACAATTGCAAATGACTTTGAACTTGGTCAGGTGATCAGCGATCACTGGATCGGCTTGGAAGCGTTGAAGGCAGGACTGACAGAAGAACAGTACGCTGCAGTGGTTGACGAGCTTAGCACAGGTAAAGAATTGCTCAACGAGAATTAAATGATACAAATTAACCGATAAACATTGTGTCTTCTTCCTGCTCTTATCTCTATGTGCATGGTACAACATTGTTTTCTCTTTCCACTCTCCTTTATTCTCAGCGTTCAGATCTTCGCAGCATGAAATATGTTAAAACTTGGTTTGGATACGAAAGGAAGGGAGTGTCAGTTAACAAAGAATATTGGAAGGAGAGAACATGTTGAGCCGACTCCATATTATGTGGGATAAGGGCAGGAAGTCCAGGTCTTAATATGGTCCAGTACAACTAGACGAATAGCAGCATGTTAGCGTTGTACCTGGTGTTGCAAACATCTATAGACGATGATACCTGCTTACTATTAAGTACTCTCAGCCTGTCTGCTGTCCTATAGCAATAAAAAAAATATATCTCTCATTTCTAACATTTTCCTTGTCACATGACATTTTCCCTATGGATTAATTACCACACCATGCTAATCTAACTTCTCAATAACTGGTGCTACTTTCATACTTCCTATAATAATCTTTTAATGTTCTCAGGTGACAATTTGATTTCTCTGTGCATCAAAGAAAAGGTGGCCGAGAGGACAGGACAAGCTGATTTCAGGACTGTTGCACAAATGGACGAACAAGGTAATTGGCTTACAACGGTAAGTGAACCTGAAAATATCTGAGGCAAGACCATTTTTACACAAGAAAATTTTCTGTACATCAAAGTCGAATTTCGACCACAAGTAAAGTCTTGGGAATGAGTTGGAATGGCTTTTTATCGACCAACACCTTATCAGATATCTGTCAAAGAGAATATTTCAACCTCAAAAGGAATAATACAGCGGTACTCTACTAGTTATAGAACGAGTTGGGAACCATCCTTCATTCTAGTTATCCATGACCGAAGATATGTTTCAAACAAAATATGGAACCTGGATGAAGGGTTTCCTTACGGAGGGTTATGACCCATACTGCACTTGGACATAGGTCCATTTTAGCTGATCATGGTTCAATGCTTCTCTGGTCAGTCTAGAATTGAAGGGGATGAAAGGGGTCTAATCTCCAGATTATGGAAAGTAGAGCTAAGGAAAACTATCTTGTATGAGGGAGAAGTTGAAAAACGGCCCACCTGTGCATTGTAAATTATAGTTCGTAATCCGCCCCAATGGTGCGAGTAGGTATAGCGATGAATGTTTTTGTTTATTGAACTGATTTGAATTTAGCAATTACCGTCATCTATGGGTGTTTGAAACGCCAATAACATCGCGAACATGCTGCTGACTCATAAGGGTACAAGAACTTGGGTCACTAATGCCGGAACACAACAAAGTTATTATGGGGGCATACTTAAGACCAAAGGTGGTCGCCATGCAGATGGGCTTAGGGCGCTACCACGCCCGCTAGGGTGCGTTGTTGTATCGCCTTTTACAACACGCCAACCCCGGCCGCATAGGTCAGTATTCTTTCTCTGCCCCTCCACGGATAAAATGTAACTACTTTGTATTTTTTAGTACCTACAAAGGATCTTAATTTTAAGTATCATCTAATTTTATTATAGAAAATTAAAGACTACAATAATAACGTTTAGAGGTAGACAGAAAGGTTGCAAGTTGTTTTTGACTGACATAAAAATAATGAGAGTTGCGAAAAACTTTTTTATACTAATACATGAACAATGAACATAATTTAATGTACAGTATCCTCGGACCACGGATTAGCAAGACTTTCTTCAACACCAATAACTGGATAAGCATCTTGCAAGTTAGTTGTCGGCACAGTGCTAAATTCGATTTTGTATGTGTTTGCCAAAAAAATAAATACACGAAATATCACCCCTTGTGATATTTCGTGTTTTTTTTTTTATGGACCCCTTTCGACCCTCACGTGATTAATGGGCAGCCTAAAATTCACACTGATGCTATTGTGGCATCACCATAATTGCATTCTAACGGACACTTTTCATACACATATAGTTATTCTTACCTCCATCCAAATTTAGTAATGAAGGTAGTTTTTCTTTTTATTAAATAGATGATATCGTAATTTTTATCCAGGTGTATGGAGAATATCTGGTGAAAAGTTATGCACACACGCATCGGGGTATCTATTAGTGCTGTGTTCAGTGGAAGCATCAAGGTTGAAGGCGTTTCTAGTACACCCGAGGGTGGAAGGAGTCAGTTCCGATGGAAAGTTCATCACCTTCTTCAAGACACCAGGTGAGGAGTGTGGGAAGATGATGCCATTTAGGTATAACTAAAAGTTTGATCAGTTGGAGAGAAGAGTAAGAGATTGTCCAGGTAGAAAACCATTTTGGGGTCTCTGATGATCGCTGAGGAAGAAACAAGAATGCATCGTTTAAGTTGGTGCCTGTTCATTAAAATTAAATATCCTGCGACGACTTAACATCATGTAGTTTTAAAATCTTTTATCTGTGCATGGGCGGAGAAAGAATACTAACCTCTGCAGCCAGGGTCGACCTGTCGTAAAAGGCGACAAAACAACCCACTCTAGCTACGTGCCCAAGCCGGTCTGGATGGCGACCAGCTTTGATCTTAATTAAGTATGCCGCCATAATAACGTTGTGTTCCGGCATTAGGAACTGTTGCACGGCACCAGCTAAATGTCACAAACTAGACACTGAACACACAGTGTTTCGACACGGCCAATGAGAGTTGGTAAGGAGTAACTGAAGTGAATTCAAAGACCACCTGTCAAGACACCTGTCATTCAATTGATGTGGCACCATTTTTCCCGTCTTTTGAATTTTCCCCATTGCTCGTAATCGGTCTGTAATTGTATCTTGGGTCATATTTAACGCTTCTGCCAATTGTTTTAGAGTTTGGGTTGGGTCTTCATCCAATAACTCCTGCGGTTTCGTATCTTCAAACTTTTTTGATTTACCAGAATGTTCTTTCCTAGGACATGGGTAGTAAGTTGTAACCCACGTCCCACGCTCGCTTTCACCATTCACCTCATCGAGAGTGAGGGTAGATAACAATAATCAGGAGGCGGGATTTCAAATACCCTTTATGCAAGGATCGAACAGTATATAAGTAATATATCAGTTGTCTAGTACCCATAACACAAACACTCTGCTGCTTTAGAACTATATTGGTGCTAATTGTGACATTATGTTTATATATATATATTCTTTATTCCAGCGACGCCTTTGGAAAATGTTAAAGAGAGCCATCTAGCCCAAATACTAGGTGGGTCCCGTCTCCACGCTGCCACCCTCTGCCGTTGCAGCCTCCGGAAGGCTGTCCACAGTGTCGTGGATTACGTGAAACCCAGGAATATGGCTGGTGAGTCAGTCTAATTCTCCTAACACAAGTATTAAGCGCCACAAAATGTATACCAAACGAGCTATATCACTGGTTCTTACTGATACCGCCGACGCCAGTCTTCTACCCTCCCACACCCTGCTCTCCGCTCCCGCACCCCACTTACCACAGTATCCATTCCTTACCTATTCAAAGAAACGGATACAATACCGTTTGCGAGGAGCACGGCCCAGCTCTTGATGCTAAATTCTAAGCGGGCCGTCAGCCCGTTTGCTGTCCTACAGCAATAAAAAAAACTATTTTATATTAATGAACTTTGAATTGGAATAAAGATTTTGAAAGGATTTTAGTACTTGATTATATATTGTGGAACAAGTATTCCCAGTGCGAGCTTGACAGACACTGGCCTCCCGTAGGCGACCAACCGATGTATATCGGAATAATCGGAATTACTGACACTGACATTGCAGATAAGCCAGCACATTGGCTAGGCAAATGGGGATATATCAGTGCATCAGTGTTGCCACCTGAGTTTTAAAAGCGCTAAACGCAATATTTGATTGACTATAAACATATATTTGAATAAAGCTCGAAAAGGGCGAGATTTCGTCGATAAAATATTAAATACTAGCCGATCACGGCCGCTCCGATGGGCGAAAATCTTCGTAAAAAAAATTTTTTCCAATAAAAAGTATACTATGTTACTTCTATTACCTCCATGAATATGTGTACAAAGTTTCATGGTGATAGGTTAAGCAGTTGTCGCGCGAAAGCGTAACAAACTTTACTTTCACATTTATAATAGAAGTATGATGTGACGTAAACCGCCCCACCCCCTCCGGCCTATGACCTGGCGGGGTGTTTTGAAGTCCTTCCTCTCAATCTAAACGGACCACGGATGATTCCGTTTGTCTCCTACTTACTAACTCCTATTTAATATGGAATACGAAGAAAGCCGCCGCGCGTTGGCCCTTGGTGCGGGTCTCTTCGCTAGTCCGAATAGTGCACAAAAAAAAAGTCGAAAAAGCGCGTGGGTTTGCGCAGAGAGCTGCCGAGGCCTTGACACGGTGACCTCGTCGCGTCCTTGGATCGCCAAAATCAACCCAGCGAACCGATTCCCCGAATAATGTCTACCTCTCAAGGTCATAATATCTCTTTCAAGGTAAACCGCTATCAGAGTTGTCCACAATCCAAGCGATGATTGGTGATGCCCTAATAGACGTCTATGCCAGTGAGAGTGCGGAGTACTTCACGGCTGGTATCCTAGATGGATACGTGGAGCCTGATGCTGAACTTGAAATGGCTATGTGCAGGTACGTTATTCCATCCATTCCTTTTTTTAAGCCTACCTTCTAACTCAATTGACGGACAAACCTGATACAAATATTCGCTCTCCAGCGGCCAGTATGACTCCAAGCCTGTCTAGATGACCACAAGCCCTGGGTCTATAGATATGCCGGAATAATAACCTTGTCGTCATAAGTGACCCAGGTTCCAGTACAACTGCGGTGTTGCTGGCGTCGCAAACATTCATAGGTGACGGTAACTACTTACTATTAACTGGGCATTCAGCCTGACTGCTATGTCTACAGGTTGTTTTTAGTTTTTTTTTTATTGCTGTAGGACAGCAGACAGGCTGACGGCCCGCTTAGGATTTAGCAGTTACCGTCGCCTATAGGTGTTTACAATGCCAGTGGCATCGCGAACACGCTGCTGTCCCATAAGGGTACAGGAACTTGGGTCACTAATGCCGGAACACAACACAAGGTTATTATGGCGGTATACGTAAGACCAAAGGTGGTCGCCATCCAGACGGGCTTGAGGCCCTACCACGTAGCTAGGGTGGGTTGTTTTGTCGCCTTTTACGACAGGCCGACCCCACAGAGGTTAGTATTCTTTCTCCGCCCCTGCACGGATATAAAGTGCTGATATTACTAAGTGATGATATTTAGTGCTGAAATAATGATGTTACACCATGTCTTGATAATGATCAAGACATGGTGGTACCTATAGAGTCAATATATTTCTCCATCTATCCTGTCAAACCAAACATCCACATCGACTTAAAACACTTTTCTTGAGCCTTCTTAGCCGTGAAGATGTCAACGAGAGGTTTTCACGCAAACTCCCTTTAATAATGAACCTTATTGTCTCCTTTTCTCCATTCTTTCTTCTTTTCATCCTTTCTTTACGATATTTTATTTCACTATATGTTTTTTTTTATATTTAATTATTTTAGAAAAACTGTTTAAGAAGGTGCCCACTATCATTTCACTGTGGTCTTGTCTCCGATTGTGATATCACTTAGAAAATAAATTTCTAGATAATACCATCATACATTTATTTAACAACATTAAGTTAAAATTGTATGGATCGTTATATTTGTTAGATTTCTACATTATACTTATTTAATTTATTACATTTATTAATTTATTACATTTCTAAAAATACAAATTATTTATATTAGCTTCACATTGTCTAATATACTATATTTATACATATATCCATATACACAATGAGTCAATATAAATTATATGGGAAAGTATTCATCAACTAGCTGTGCTTGCGACTCCGTCCGCGTGGAATAGTGACTTTGGGTAGCATTTTTTGGATATGTGAGGTCAACTTAAATTGGAAATTCAAACTACTAAGTCCAGTCTAAGCTGAACCCTATTATATAATATGATTGTTAATATAAATCTGAGGTCAACTTAAATTGCAATTAAATTTTCGAAACTTATAATTTTTAACAAAAACTATTTTTTTTTTTCTAAAATAAACATAGCCTAAGTTACTCCTTGTTACATCAGCTATCTGCCAGTGAAAGTCCCGTCAAAATCGGTGCAGCCATTTCAGAGATTAGCCGGAACAAACGCACAGACACACAAAAATTCAAAAAAAATGTTGTTTTGGTATATGTACCGTGTATACGTCCGTATGCACTTAGTAAAAAGCGGTTATTTTAATATTACAAACAGACCCTCCAATTTTATTTATTCGTATAGATTGAGTAAAAACAATTTTTAATAAAACAAGATCAAATTAAAATTTAAATAATTTAAAGTGATACAATTTATTTTTTAAATCTATTGGTAATTTATTGAACATTTTAACAGCTTAAAATTTATAACATAGCTACTTCCTTCTTCTTTAATAAACTTTACGTAAAATATACAACATTTTCGTAACTTTCTAGAAATTTCATGGTGAACCACGGTTTAAGTAAAATGCTGAAATTAATGTCCATACCTGCGATGGAGAAGGAGGAGGATTGCAAGAGAGTCTTCGATGATATGCGGCATCTGGCTGCTAGAGGGGAGAGCCTGGACAGTGTCAACGTGTTTATATGTAAGTCCAAGTGTTGTAGAACTCTCCATTCAGAAGTGGAGTAAGGTTAGTAAAACTAACCACTGCGGCCGGGGTCGGCCTGTCTTAAAAACCGACTAAACAACCCTAGCTACGTGGTATGGTCCCAAGCCCGCTTGATTGGCAACCCTTGATCTATGTATCAGTCATCATCCCAGCATTAAATCCCGGTTGCAGTCCGCTTTCCGACTTTCTACTCCACTTCGCACGGTCTTCAGCATCCCTGGTAGTGTCCATGACGTCAAGCAAGCACTTTTTGAGTCTACCTCTCCTGTCGGGCCCCGGCGAAGGCGGCAAGGCCAGACATTTGTTCCCCACGTAAGTAGCCGGTTGCCGTAAAACGCGCCCATACCAGCGAAGGCGACACTCCTGCAATTTATGCGCAATATCACGGACATGAAGACTGCCGCGAATGCGGGACTCCCTAACGCAGTCCTTCTGCGTTACTCCACACATCCACCGCAGCATATTCATCTCTGTGACACGCAGTTGTCGCTCTAACACCGGCCATGCTTCACATCCATATAGAAGGACAGGCCTAATGATGGTCACAGGTAACACCAGTCACCTCACGCCATTTGGCCCACACGACAGCAATGCGTGCCTTTACGTCGCAATCAAAAAGGTGTGGGATCCTTTTTTTTATTTCTGTAGGACAGCAGACAGGCTGACGGCCCGCTTAGAGTTTAGCAGTTACCATCACCTATGGGTGTTTGAAACGCTAGTGGCATCACGAACACGCTGCTGACACTTGGGTCATTAATGACGTAACACAACACAAGGTGGTTGCCATCCAGGCGGACTTGGAGCCCTACCACGTAGCTGGGGTTGTTTTGTCGCCTTTTACGACAGGCCGACCCCGGCCGCAGAGGTCAGTATTCTTTCCCCGCCCCTGCACGGAAAATCTGTAGAATTACACGCCAAGTACTCGGTCTTCGCCACATTGCGCTTTAGACCGCCTTTCTCAGGCGATTCCTTCCACGCCTTCACACGTCGCACTAAAAAGCTAACGAGAGGCCGTTTTCGTGCGAAAAGATACATCAAAGCATACTCTCTTTACCTCTTTATCTCTTTTTGTCTCTCAAATATATATAGATTATAATGTAGGTAGGTACAGTGTAAAATGGCAGATGGGCAGAGAGCTACTCTGCCATTAAAAACGCGATATGGTAAAGTTCTGCTGGTTTGTTTTATTAAAAAATAAAATTCTTAATGCCTTACGTCCCTCTTCTTTCTCTTCTCTCTCCCTCTCCTTCTCCTTTCACTTTCTCTCGCTCTTGCCCTGCTTGTTCTTTGAGGGATCCCCCTCTCTATGTCTCTCTCTAAAGACAAAATTTTGATTATAGTGCCTTAATGCTCTGTGGCTATATTATACAGGGCTCCGAAGTTTGGGATACTAATGAGTAGTAATGTTTCTTTAATTATTAACCACAAAGTTCACGCAGGTCCATTTGTTGCAGCTTTGAACGGGATCCACCATGCTGGCAAACTGATGGCGCAGGAGGTGAAGCAGATCAGGAATCCACTCTTCCATCCCACGTTCATATTTAAGAAGGTGCTAGAAAATAGACATCAGGCAAGGATTTTCTTTTATTATCAGCTAGCGGTACGATCACCAATAGCTGGAGGAGTTTTGGAGACAAGCTTACAGTCCACCTATTAGTAAGCGGTTACCGTTGCTTGTAAGTGTTTGCAACGCCAGGGACACGGCTAACACGATACAGTTCGTGTAGGACTACTGGAATCTGGGTGACTTGTATCGGAACACGACATGAGGAAGGTTCTGGGCTGACTTACCGTGTGGATTCCATTAGGGAGAAATGAGAAATCATTTTTTGGGTTTTCTTTATTGCTGTAAGACCACAGACTGGCTGACGCCCGCTTAGAATTTATCAGTTACCGTCGCCTATGGGTATTTACAACGCCAGCAGCATCGCCAACACGCTGCTGTCCCATAAGGGTACAGGAATTTGGGTCACTAATGCCGGAACACAACACAAGGTTATTATGGCGGCATACTTAAGACCACAGGTGGTCGCCATCCAGACGGGCTTGAGGCCCTACCACGTAGCTGGGGGGGGGGGGCTGTTTTGTCGCCTTTTACGACAGGCAGACCCCGGCCGCAGAGGTTAGTTTTCTTTCTCCGCCCCTGCACGGAGAACTAACTTTGCTAGGGCTCCAAGCCCTAGATGCCAAATATCTCATGGTCTTCAAATATGTCGGCATAATAACAAAGTTCCAGTTACCCTACGACTAGCACGTCCGGCGTCGCAGACATTCAAAGGCGACGGTAACTGCTTACAATAAGTGGGCCGTCAGCCTGTTTGCTGTACCTAAAAAAGACCTAGAAGGGAATCCAACCAACTATTTACCTATATCCCCCTAAATTTTTCGGGGTCTCAAAAGACCGTCTGACATTCAAATTGGGATACATTTGTGAAGGGTTGGGGTATTTTCCAAAGGAACGCGACGACCCCAAGCTGACCCTGCACCTCGCTGAGCATCTGCACCCCAGCCTGAAGCAGCCGGCGGAGCAACTGGAGTACTGCGTTCTGAGAATGAAGTTCGCCTGCGAGACCCTGCTCAGCCGACACGGGATGGAAGTCTCCGAGGCTTATACGTGAGTGGCACAGTTTTTTTACACCCTCTCTTGAAAACCTTTAAAAACTCACTCTTGACGGGTTCCCCCAGCCCGGGGGTACCGAGGGTTATGTGGGACTCCGGGTATGTTCGGCCATCCGACTACCCACTAAAAACACCCCGCTGTTCTCCTATTGCCTACAGCCGGGCCCATGGATATGTGGCCTGCCGATCTTGTGGCCCGGGCTTATTGATTCACAAATAGTAGTTTTCTTTTTATAAGTAAATGTTGTTTTTTTCCAGGGAATTGAATAGATTAGCCGAAGCGGCTTCGGAGATTTTGGTGATGACGTCAGTGCTCGCAAGAGCTTCCAGGTAATGGAATATTAATTCACACACACACAGACATCCACTCATGCACGCAAACACACAAATAGACACACTGAAGCACACACGCGCGCGTAGGCGCACACCCACACATGCACGCAAACACACAAATAGACTCACTAACGCACATGCGCGCGTAAACGCACATCCTCACATGCACGCAAATACATAAATAAACACACTAACGCACACACGCGCGACCGCGCGGTCGCGCGCGAGCACACACACACACAGATACACTCATACATGCACGCAAACAGAAAATAGATACATTAACGCACATACGCACGCATAGGCGTACACACACACACCCGCACACACACTACCCCTCATACTCCTGGAAAGCCCAAAGCTGGCCAGGATGGTCATACAAGACTTAACATTGCCTAAGTCCGGCCGAAACTTCGGCACTTCCAATCATCATAAAACCCTCTCATAGAAACAAAGACTCGGGCGGGAACCGTATTGGTTATTTTTAATGGTATTATTTTATTAGAACACCAGACAGGCTGACGGCCCACTTAATAGTAAGCAGTTACCGTCGCCTATGGATGTTTGAGACGCTTGGAGCACCGGGAACACGCTCCTGTCCGTATAGAGCTACTGGAACCTGGGTCACTAATGCCCACACAACACAAGGCTATTTTGGCATACTTATAGATAGGTGGATGCCATCCAGACTTGCAGCTCGGAGCCCTATCACATAGTTAGGGTTTTTCCGCCTTTTACGACAGGCCTGGCAATAGTGGTTAACCTATTGTCTGTCTCGCTCACTCATTGAATATTTATATTTCTTATACACATCGCATCTTTATTAAATGAAAACATGAAATCATCAGCATCAACATTATTTGACCTTTCGTGAATCGGTTTTTCTCCGAGCAGGTGTGGAGTGAGAAGTACTTGGCCTGTAACTCCACAGATCCCACACCCGTACGCATAGACGGCAACACGGTCGAGCGCACGGACCGAGTGAAATACCTGGGACCAGTGTTTCATGCGTCTGGTGATATCGATTGCGACGTCAAGGCACGCATTGCTGCCGCGTGGGCTAAATGGCGTGAGGTAACTGGTGTCATTTGTGACCCCAAGATGCCGGTAAAGTTGAAGGGACAGATCTATAAGACCATCATTAGGCCTGTCCTTTTATACGGCTGTGAAGCGTGGCCGGTGTTGGAGCGACACAAGCAGGAGCTGCGTGTCACGGAGATGAATATGCTGCGGTGGATGTGTGGAGTGACGCGAAAGGACCGCGTTAGGAACTCCCGCATTCGCGGTAGTCTTCATGTCCGTGACATTGCGGATAAACTGCAGGAGTGTCGGCTCCGTTGGTACGGCCACGTTTTACAGCAACCGGATGCTTACGTGGGAAACAAATGTCTGGCCATGCCGCATCCGCCGAGCCCCGGCAGGAGGGCTAGACCCAAAAAGTGCTGGCTTGACATCGTAAAGGGTGATATGCGTGCCAATGGGCTCACTACCAGGGATGCTGAAGACCGTGCGAAGTGGAGTAGAAAAAGTCGGAAAGCGGACCCCGGGCACCAAAACGCAAGTTTGGGTTGCAACCAGGACGAACGCTGAGATGATGATGATGAGGTGTGGAGTGAGAAGACTAATCCCCACGGCCGGGGTCGGCCTGTCGTAAAATAGCTACGTGATAGGGCCCCAAGCCCGTCTAGATGGCACCCACCTACCTATCTATGTGTATGCCACCATAATAACCTTTTGTTGTGTTCCGGCATTATTTACCCAGGTTCCAGTACCCCTATGGCCCGGCAGCGTGTTCACATGCCCCTAGCGTGGTTGTTGAGCTATCTTCTGTTCTTCGGCAATAAAAAAAATTGTTAACTTGAACAGGTCCTATTGCATCGGCCTGAGGAATGCGGAAGTTGAGATGAAGCTAGCCGCCTGCTTTGTGGAAATAACGAGGGATCGCGTGAAGAAATTAATTTTGGAGATAGATGACGGGGAATATTTGAATTTGGATAAATATAGGTGCACGCTCGGTAAAAAGGTCCTAGATACGAATACGGTGTTGGTAGAAAATCCTACCACTAGAACATTCTGGTAGAATATACATAGTAATTTTTTTTTATGTGTAGAACGCTGTTGAAGCGTTTAAAATAAATATACAGTGACAATTAACAACTCCATCTAGTACCGAAATAAGTAGAAGAGCAATTTTTTTTTTTATTGATGCACAAAACAAATTACAAGCAAAGAAATTATAAGTTTAAATATTTAATATAACAATCTGGATTGCAATTCAAAGCAGGTGCATACAGAAAAATTTAAACAACTGAACAGATGCCTAGAAACCTTGTGTGTATATATAGATACACACATAACGCACATACGCTGACACACACACACACAAGCGCGCGCACACACACTCACACACATGTTAGTTACTATATAATTAAATCGAATGTATCATTAACTGGTCAAATATAAATTATATAAGAATATGTTTTACTGATTTACAATATTATTAAATAACTATTTTCAAATATATCAAGATCAGTGTTGCTACTTGCCAACTCATTATAATGTCGTGCCATTCTAACAATGGGATTAAAGTAAGAGATGTTGTTTTTGTGAACTTCAAGTGAAGAAAGATTGTGTTATGGATACAACAAAACAACTGATATAGATTATTTTTTCCGTCCCAACTCGGGGCGGGGGTCGAACCCTTGAACCTCCGCAGCTGTGCGACCTGCTTTAACCGTTAAAATACGCAGGTAGAGTCGGGTAGTAAATGTTTTGAAATATTCCTTTTTTTTAGCTTGTGATTTATTTTTCGAAGTGATAACTTCTTTATCGGCTTTATGCACGTTTTGGTAAAAAATGTTAAACTCGCGTCATGTCACGTGTCCTGGTCGAAAATTCGTAAGACGGAGTTTTGCTCCAGTAATACCAACCTTATTAATAATGACTTAATGTTTATTTTATAATGTAACTTTTAAATGATTGCATTGCATTACATATACATATATATTCGAATTGCGACTTTATTACAATGAAATACAGTTGAATTTTTGAAGTGAAAACTTCTTTAGACGCGTTGAGAACTTTTTGGGTGAACAATTTTTGGTTTATAAACTTTAATCCTTGATCATAAACTAATAATAATGTAATAGCTCGACGATACAATTCACGAGTTACTTAGTTTTCACTTCTATCGGCGGTCCCCAAAGACTGCCCCGCATGTTTTTAATTATGTTAAATATGAAATTACTGTTTTGTATAGTTTAAATAATAAATTCCTACAGAAAAGCGATATTAGAGCCGCCTTGTTCAAAACGGATTGGTGTGTAGTTTTCCACGATGTCCTTCGCCGTCGGTACGTGACGATTATGTTATAGAAAGAAAGAAAGACAATTTATTTAGAGCTTAAAACCGTAAGAATAAATATATTAACAAATCACTGACACATTTGTCTTAGCCCTAAAATGGTGCCTAATTCAGGAATGCAAGGAGCTGTTTAGGACCCTTGAAGTGACGATATAACAACTATTTATATCACGTTTATTAACAATGTGCAATTAGCAAACATTTATATGTACTAAATATTAAATGAAACAAAAAAAAAAGATTAGTATCGTAAATAATAAAGAAAGAAATTCAGACAGAAAATATCAACTGAAGTGTTATAATAGGCACACAAAAGAGAACTGCCTGACAAGTGCATTCAATTGTGGTAAATGAACCCGTGACGAATGCTACTGTCTATGTGCTACTGTACTGTCACCGAATAATAAAATAAAAAATGCTTAAAATCTAAATTTACAAAAAAAGGAACAATCGATTTCTTCCAGACAACCTAATCAGGATCACATTAAGGACTAAATAATGGCGGTGTACATTAATAATATAACAATATATATGTAAAAAAAACTTGAGAGGTGTCAAGGGACACCCGGATGGAACGAAGTTCCTTTCGATTAATTAGTGAAGGAATTTTAATAAAAAAAAATTTAAGTTATAATAATATTTTTTTATTATTAACAAATATAATGTAATATAAACTTAATCAGTAACTAACCTAACTCCATCAGCAATATCCGGAACTTGTGCAGAAACACTGTCAGGATTCATTATTATTATTTTTTATTATGTACAAAAAACCTGTATACACTCAACAAAAATAATCGTCGCGACACCACACTGTTCAATGCGAAATAGAAATGAAAATATCTGGCTTGCTTTCTATAAGAGAGAGAGAGAGACAGACAGAGAAACATGCGCACGCCGCATAGCTTACTATAGCAAAAAGTGTCGTTACAACTTTTCGTGAGAATTTTTTCCGTCTAGCCCCCTTTCACAACGCGCGATAAGGAATTTCGTTCCAAAACTTCGTTCCAATAGAAAAGAAAAAAAACAATAAAATTACATTAATACACATATATGCGACAAACAATTTACTTGTTGAGATAATATTCATTGACCATATTTTTGGAGATAGGAAGTGACTTAGCTTTTCTGACATCCACGGGTAACAAGTTCCAAAGTTGGACAGCCTGTACAGCGAAGGAATTGAAGTAAGATGATGAAGTATGTGCAGGCGTCTGTAATAAGAGATTTTCTGACGAGCGCAAAGAACAGGAATGAGTTATGTATGGTTCGAATGTCGCTTGTATTACGACTTCAGCAAAGTAGAAGACCTCTGTGGCCTAGAGTTCGATTCCCGCCTTGGGTTGGGTTATTTGTATAATATGTATTTATTTATAAGCAAAACATACGATACTTTATAAGTATTGTGTCAGTTGTTTATTATCCATAACACAAGTGCAATGATGTTTACTTTCGGCTAGATGGCTCTGTGAATTGTAACATGAATTCGAAAAACTTCGTATATTTAATATATCGTAAGTAAATAAAAAAACATAAGATTTAATTGAAATATTATTTTCCGGTACAATATTATACCCCAACACGTCTGACGTCAGCCAACGTCACGTATATTTGACGTCAGCCAATCATTGTCCACTGTTGGGCGTAAATCTTGCTTTTCACACCCAGCCCTGACCGGCAACTACGCAGATCATCGCTCCAAGGGGGGGGGGGGGGGGTTGCCGGTCACCATCGGTATTGCGACAGACGTGGCCGACCCATTGCCACTTCAACATGCATATTTTACAAGCTATAACGGTTACTTTGATTCTCCTACGGATTTTGTCTATTACAGACACTACCGGTCCCCATACAATCTCTATAAGATTGTATGAGAGTACATTCCGAGCTAAGCAGTAATGTAGCGGCAGCACTGCTGCGTGCAGCGTAGTTCAGAGGCATACCTTAAGAGAAGCACCCAACATAGCCCGCTGAGTGACTTGAAATTCGTGAACCAGTCGCTTCGATATCCACGTCACACCTCCGTAGGTCAATACTACGACGCATCGCTCGAAGACTGCGAGCTATGTTGATACTTTGATATTTGACGCAATCAATTTACCCTGAATATTTCCTAGTATCGAGTTAAGCAAATTTATTGCCACCCTTATTCCACAACGATGCTACCTTCTAGCGATGTTTTCATCGGCTGGCGGCCCGCTTAGAATTTAGCAGTTACCGTCGCCTATAAGTGTTTGTAACGCCAGCGGCATCGCGTACACGCTGCTGTCCCTTAGAGTACAGGAACTTGGGTCACTAATGCCGGAACACAACACAAGGTTATTATGGCGGCATACTTAAGACCAAAAGTGGTCGCCATCTAGACGGGCTTGAGGCCCACGTAGGGTGGGTTGTTTTGTCGCCTTTTACGACAGGCTGACCCCGGCCACAGAGGTTAGTATTATATGATTGATGATGATGAGATCTTCTTCTCTTTCGTTGCGCTCTTGTCAGAGCGGTCGTGGTCATCATTTTTCAGTCACACGCCTGACAATCCGTCTCCATTCCTCCCGGACAGCTGCTTTTCGGGAGCACACGTGTACTGGGACGTCCACTGCAGCCTTTACTAGGTCCGTCCATCTCATAGGCGATCTGCCGCGAGGTCTTGTTCCTTCTATTTTCCCTTGGACAACCAGACGTTCGATGGAGACATCGTCACGCCTAGTCACGTGACCAAAGAAAGTGAGAATTCGAGCCTGTACGATGGAAGATAGACGCTGCTTAATGCCGAGTTCTTCTAGAATGGACTTGTTGGTCCGGAATTGATTCCAGGACACTCTCAACATTCTTCTCCAGCACCACATCTCGAGAACGTCTATTTTCTTCTTCTCACTTTCTCGCAGGGTCCACGTTTCCAAAGCATATAGGAAAATGGAGAATACCAGTGCTCTAACTAGCCGGGTCTTAGTGGCTTTCGTTATTTTACGATTTCTCCATATTTTTTGCAGCTTATCCATAGCTGATCTGGATATCGCCATGCGCCGTTTGCGCCGATGATGAGATATTTACATAATATTAATATTATGTAAATATCTCAATTTGACGGCAAAAGAAGAATGTTTTTTATTAATTTTGGGATTTGGGTTTATGCGGTGACTTGAATAAAAATCGGTATAGTATCCCATTTCTATATTATGCATGTTACATGATAAATAGCTTATGTACTTAACTAAGTACGAATGTGCGCGTGCGACGCGACGCCATGGAGACGTGTGCGCTGTACGTGTGTGTATTGTCCCCTGATGGAGCTTGCCGATGCATGGACATGCAGTGTTGGATTAAGCAAGTGCAGGGCCCGTAGCAAATTCCAATTCCATTTATTCATGCTTATATATAACAATACATTATACATAGACCCTTTTGAGGTATAGCATATATACATTGTCAATTTTTACTTTATAACATATTTCACAATTACCACTTATTTTTCGGAATACAATTTATTGAATATATAATCATTTCTACGTCAGTCATTAGTTACATTATCAAAATTGTCATTAAAATAATCATCGATTGTATAATAAGTCTTATTAATTAAAAATATATTTAACTTCATTTTGAAGGCATTCAAAGACTGAGCCGACTTTATATAAGTTGGAAGATGGTTATATATTTTAATGCCCATACCAAAAATACTCTTGCTGAATTTAGTAGTCTGACATGTAGCACTGCATAATTTTGTGTTGTGTCGAATGCCTTTTAAAGTTGAAAAGCTAATTCTATTTGCCCTTTGAGCCCTTGATCTGCTAGGAGTTCATATGTAACTAAAGTGGAAAAAAAAAACAATTCAATACTCAATACCTCAATCGTTTATTTGCCGTCTATGCGTTTTGTTTGTTTTAGTATATTAGATACTCAGGCAGAGATGAGTGGGTTTAAATATGCGGGGACCACTTTCGCGCGGGGCCCGTAGCAATTGATACTCTTGCTGCGTGGTTAATCCGGCACTGCCGGTATTGGAGACGGGAAACTAGTAAGCCTGTGCTCCGCTCCGGCGCTGCCAATACTGAGACAAACTGTGTCAGAAATAGCATCCCAGTGAAAAAAAAATTATATTTCAATTTCGTATACCGTTAATAGAGGACAGTAATTATCGAACAAAAAAACATATTCAAAAAAAATCATAACGAATTTTTTTTATCGAAAACGACGCTTTGTACGCTTGAGCAACAATGGAAAAGAAGTCAGACATAAACAAATTTGGATGCCGAAATTACATTTTCAGATTCGAAACTATTAATTGAAATTCAAGTGTAAATAAGAAATCTGATTGGAATGTTTTGTTTTTATATGCATCTGTGAAAATGATCGGTTTTATTCTACGTTGTCGTTGTATTTTTGTCGGTCAACGGCCAATCTAGGTATTTTTGCTTCACGTGTAAAACGCATTGTTTCTAAACATTTTATTCTTTGTATTATATGCAGAAAGTCAAGCTTACTAATATTAACTTTATTTTAAAAAAATGTTGGCTGTTTTTTAGGTGAACGGTGCGCTGGTGATACGACCAGGTCTTGGTGTATAAATCTACAACACGTGTTTTATATCAGTAGAGATAAAAAAAAAATTTATTCATAAATGTGTATACAGGATGACTTTGACAAAACCGTCCAAATTTTTTTACGCACTAAACATCATTTAAGGAACCCATTTTTGCAAAAAAATTGTATGTCAAATTTTCACCATAAAATATTTCATATAGGATCATTAATTGAATAATCATATGGTGCAAACAGCGTACGTTAACCTGTTATTACCTGTCTCTGTCTCACCCGCGTAAATGAGTAGTGCGTATTCGCTCGCCCGGTTCAATGCCGCCGTCCTCGGCCTTTTACTAGATCAGATGGAGAGGTCATTGACACTCTAGCGCCGTATTATGTAAATTGCGAGTTCTTTGAATGACTGTGATGCTGATTACTCAACATTTTTGTACTATGTGATACAAAACTAAAATACATGTTTCTCATAACTTTTACTAAAGATTCTTGTGTGTGAATTTGGACGGGTTTGTCAAAGTCACCCTGTATATGATTTTAAATTATATATAGTGGTGAAGCTACTGTAAAAACTCGTGATAAAAGTGTCTTTTATCTTAAAGAAAGCTTCACATTTTTTTTTATGTTGCTGTAACACAGCAGTCAGGCTGACGGTCCACTTAGAATTTAGCAGTTACCATCGCCTATGGGTGTTTGCAACGTCAGTGGCATAGCGAACACGCTGCTGTCCCATAAGGGTACAGGAACTTTGGTCACTAATGCCAGCAACACAAGGTTATTATGGCAGCGGGCTTGGGGCTCTACCACGTAGCTGGGGTGGGTTGTTTTGTCGCCTTTACTGGTAATCGTTCGCTTTATCAAGGTAAGCAAATTAGTTATTTTACCTTGTTAATACGAATCGTCTAATCTAACCTCTGTATAACAAACGTCATTGTAATTACTTGGTATAACGAATAATTTTTTATTTCCTTAAGTTTTGTTAAAGGCTAAGGTCTATAATTCTCTTTAGGAAACACACTAATGTACGAAACGCCAGGTTTCTTCGCAGCTGGCTTGAATGAATCGCCAATAGTAACTCCCACAACCCTCTTGCGAGGCTTCGAGGTTTTCTTCTCGATCGGTCTTTTCACAGTCTCGATTGTAGCATCTATTGTTTGAACCTTGTTCTTTTCTTTGCGTTTGTAATAGAATACTTCCCACGCTAACGTAATCATGGCTAGACCAAGGCCAAAGAGTGTGGCAATGAAGACTCCGCCTATAATAAAAAAAATTAACATGGTTCTTTATTTACAATCTCATAAGGGGGAGTACTTGAAAAAGTTTTTATTTATGCTTTAGGACAGCAGACAGTCTGACGGTCATATGTGTTTGCAACGCTATGGGCATCGCTAACACGCTGCTATCCGCATAGTGGTAGTGGAACCTGGTCACTTACGCCAAGGGCCCGCCGCAGGTGGCACGCTTAGCGGCAAGAGGTTAGCTGATCGCTTCGATGACTTATCCTAGTGAACCAACACAAGGCACGTTATGTGCGCGGCCCCACCGCTCGCTGAATGGGTCGCTTGGCGCCTCGATGCTGGGATGCATCATCATTTCAGCCGGAAGACGCCCACTGCTGGACAAAGGCCTCCCCCAAAGATCTCCACGATGATCGGTCCTGCGCTGCCCTCATCCAACCTATTCCGGCGATCTTGACCAGATCATCGGTCCATCTTGTGGGGGGCCTACCAACATTGCATCTTCCGGTACGCGGTTGCCATTCGAGTACTTTTCTGCCCCAACGGCCATCAGTCCTTCGAGCTATGTGCCCAGCCCACTGCCACTTCAGTTTTGCAATCATCCGGGCTATGTCGGTTACTTTGGTTCTCCTGCGAATCTCCTCATTTCTGATTCGATCTCGCAGGGAAACTCCGAGCATAGCCCTCTCCATTGCCCTCTGAGCGACCATGAGCTTTCTCATAAGGCCCATAGTTAGCGACCACGTCTGCGTTCCGTATGTCATCACTGGCAACTCACATTGGTTGCCAGTGATGGAACATCATGGAAGAATTAATAATAGCCTCTGTTTAAAGTTTGAAGATTAAAGGTATCTTGTGTCATCGTAAGTCAAAAAATTCGTCGGGGTAGTTACGCAGTTTTTTGTATAAAATTACGAATTCGCCTTCACTGGATCTCAACATGTTAATATCACGTACCCAACATGTTCGACCTTTGGTTAAGTGAATGAAATTTAAGGATAGTGCTTTCAGTAAGAAGCAATTTTTTAGATAATTTTGAGAGAGACATTTTAACACAACAAGATATACGTCTAGAACCACACTTTAGATCACCAGACATGAGTTTTGTAGCCAGGCAGTATGGCCACTATTTATCGAAGCGTCTCGACAACTAAGCTTGCCTCTTAGCTAGCCTCTAAGCGTACTACCTGCGGTGGGGCCTTGGCCTTACGCCAGAACACAAGGTTGTTGTAGTGGCTTATTAAAAACCAGGGATGGTTGCCATCCAGACGGACTTGGGACCTTACAACCTAGAGGTTGTTGAAATATATCAAAATAAATGTATTTTTGATTACCTGCACTACAATGTAACTATTCTGTCTATTATAATAAATCAGTCGAGGCTGATTTCGTGCAGTTTTATCTGTGCAGGGGCGGAGAAAGAATACTGACCTCTGCGGCCGGGGTCGGCCTGTCGTAAAAGGCGACAAAACAACCCACCCTAGCTACGTGGTAGGGCCCGTCTGAATGGCGACCACCTTTTGGCTCAAGTATACCACCATAGTATCTTTGTGTTGTGTTCCGGCATTTGTGACCCAAGTTCCTGTACCCTTATGGGACAGCAGCGTGTTCGCGATGCCACTGGCATTGCAAACACCCATAGGCGACGGTAACTGCTAAATTCTAAACGGACCGTAAGCCTGTCTGCTGTCCTACAGCAATAAAAAAAGACCCGAGTAGGTGCCATTCAGGAGTGCTTGGAGTAGGTAGGAATCTACCTAGGATTGTTTGGTCGCCATTCTTACTCCGACCCTTGCGGAGATACAAACTTGAAAACGTTAGATGGCGCTTACCTAAACTTTCCAAAGTGATTCCCTCGGACTCATCTGCGTCAGGACATGCTTGCCTTGCTGATTCATTCCAATACCTTAAAAACAAATTTCAGGATGTAGACCTCCCCAAGTTTACACCACAAATCCCGGTTAACCCGGTTAAGGTCACAGGTGACACCAGTCACCGCAGCAATGCGATTTATTATTAAGCGATTAAGTTATACAATCTATTGTAATATAATAAAAGAATGGGTTTTCCCAACATAATATTTAATATCCGGATGACCGACCTTTGCTCGGTATTTTTTTATAAATTGTGTTTTTTGGAAATTAACAATTGATTTTCTTAGTCTAACCTCAAAGCAAACACTCATTGACTTCTTGTTACTTAACAACGCCATCTGCTGGAATAGCTTTAGTGTTGTGTCGTTAAAGCAATTAAAAAAAAATAGTATTATTATTCGCCGATAGATGTCAGGAAGAGTCACATTTTTGTTATTTTTCTTCCAATAAATAAAAAGCGAATAAAATGACATTTTCTCGAAATTATTTCTAGCTAGATCGATTTATCGCCTCCGAAACCCCCCGTATACTAAATTTCATGAAAATTGTTGGAGCCGATTCCGAGATTCCAATTATATAAGTATATATATATATATATATATATATATATATATATATATATATATATATATATATATATATATATATATATATATATATATATACATACATACATTACTGTGAAAATACCGAGCAAAGGTCGGTCATCCGGATATTAAATATATATATATTGTTGAAGTGTAAAAATTCATAAGATTAAATATAAGTTGTCGTATGTAGTTCTAACTTTTATAACTAGATGGCGTTGTTCGAAAATTGTAACTTGCTGAATCGCGCTATCTTTTCCCTGCATTCAATTTGTGTAAGCGAACGGGAATTTTTGTATGTATGGAGAAATTCAGAAATACACTGAATTATAACAGTCTACTTTTTGGTTTTTTTGTTCTCCAAGAAGTGACGTAAACATTGGTCCTATCGAGATCGGATATCTCGGTGAGGTTTTTGAGCATCATACTTGCGGATAGTGGATCGCTATCACAAACTCGCAAGTACCAACAGTGGCCGACGGGTGCTGTATCCAGCCAGCATCGTCAGCTTCGGACCGCATCTTCAGAGGAAGACATCGGTCAGGAAAGCATCATCCAGTTCAAAGGTGTCCGGAGACACCTGCGCAGCAACGACGCCCCAATCCAAGGCGTGTCGTGTCACCGTGGGCGGAGCCAGTCCAAGTTGCAGGGAGCAACCGAGCTGAAGGAAGCCACGAGTGAAGGTCAACCATACAGTCCACATCATCAGTCAAGTTATCAGTTTAGTGAGTGAAGTGTCAAACGTCAATCAAATTGACGTCAAGTGAAAAGTGCATTCTACTCTGGATTGCAGTGTATTATGTGAGTCAACAAAAACTGTGAGTATTTTTATTTGTCACTGTCAGGAATCACACAATTATCATTGGGACTTTAACTTTTAACATAGTTTGCTTAGAACTTTAAAAAATTAATGCATGTTCAGTTTAGACTTAGAATAATTCCTTAAAAGTGTTTAGACGGGGAACCTATGCCCAATTTTTCTTTGATCTATAAATAATATCTCAAACACTTAGAAAATTTTGAATAATTTATATTAAGAACTTTAAAAATTTATGAATGTTAAATTTAAACAGAATAATTCTTTATAAGAGTTCCGGGTAACCTACGCTCAATGTTTATCTGAACAAATATTTCAAATACCTTTTTAAATTTTGAATAACTTGTGCTTAGTAACTATTGTTTAGAATATTACAACATACAAATATGCAGGCCCTCATAAATTTTCAAGTCGATTTATATTCTCGCATAAATAAGGCAAGAACTAATTTTAAAAAATCTCCTAAAGATCGCATTAGTAAACAAGTTTACATAGAGAATAGAATTGAGTCAATAGACCAATTATGGCTTGAATTTTTATCAGGCCACAAGGAGTTAATGAAAACTTGTGACCCTAAAGACTTGCAAACCACGGATTATATTAAAAACGAAATTTATGATAAAACCGAAGAAATTTATTTGGACCACAAAGGCGAATTAAAGGAGTATCTTAATCAATTTAGTCACAAGGATTCATCTCAACTCGATGTAGATAAATCCAATCCAATTCACAACATCAGCATGAAATTACCCAAAATACAAATCCCATCATTTTCTGGTGAATATTCTCAATGGTTAACGTTTAAAGATTTATTCACTTCATTAGTTATAAAAAATCACACTTTGGACAATGTTCAAAGGTTACATTATTTAAAAGGGTATCTCACGGGAGATGCTGAGCAATCAATTAGACATATACCAATAGAAGGAGCTAATTTTAATAGATGTTGGGAATTGTTGAAGGAAAGATATAATAATAAAAAGTACATTTGTCATAACATTTTGAAAACATTATTCAGCCAAAAGAATATGACAATGGAATCAGCCGATAGCTTGAAATTTCTTGTAAATACTACTAACGATTGTTTAGCAACATTAATTAATTTAGGGATAGATGTAAAGTCTTGGGATGTATTAGTCATCCACATTCTAACTTTAAAATTAGACCCCGAAACACGCCGGCAATGGGAATTTCATGTGACATCAATCATTTCATCAGACGAGTTGCCCACCTATGATCAGTTTCAAGATTTTGTGAGTAAAAGATATAGAGCCATAGAATTCATTAATACAAAATCTAGTGTTACTAAAAATCAACATAACAAAATTAATACCTTTCATGTCAGCAGCACATCTTGTCCATTTTGTTCGGAAATTCACAAGTTAAGTGCATGCAATAATTTTCACAAGACCACAGTCGCTAATCGGCGTAACTTTGTTAAGAAAAATAATATTTGTTTTAACTGTCTGGGAGCAAATCACTCTGTAAAAGAGTGCAAGTTAACTCGTTTTAAATGCAAGGAGTGTAATCGAACCCATCACACTCTCCTTCACCCCACAACGGGTAACAGTAAAGCTGAAGGTGGTCAAAGCACTAATCAAAAAGAGGGCTCCACCTCGTCAGCTGATCCAACACCACTTGTTTCATGCTTTTCTTCTGAAAAGGTACAACAAGTGTTACTAGCTACAGCGTTAGTAAAGGCTCGGTCGAAGAATGGCACGGATTACATAATCCGAGCACTTCTCGATCAGGGTTCTCAAGGTTCATTTGTCACCGAAGCAACGGTACAATATCTAGGTCTGAAAAAGATACCAACAACAAACAAAATTAGTGGATTAGGCAAGTCAAAAGGCTTAATCTCAAGGGCAGCGGTAATCATAGATATCAGGTCTCAAATCTACCCAAATGTCAACATATCAGTAAGAGCTCATGTCCTCAAAAGCATCACATCAATGCTTCCATCTAGTAAAGTTGAGTTAGTAGATTGGAAAGAACTAAAGGATTTAACCTTGGCTGATCCACATTACCACTCTCCAAATAAAATTGACATTTTATTGGGTGCAGAGGTGTACAGCCAAGTATTGAGGGATGGAATCTTGAAGGGTCCGCACGGTACTCTAGCCCAAGCAACAAGCTTAGGCTGGGTGTTATCAGGTGCCACAACAACTATAACTTTTAATGCATCTAAATCAATCCATACGATGTATTGTTGTTTAGAGGAAAATGATGCACTGAAAAAATTCTGGGAATTAGAATCAGACATTCAAATGCCAAGAGAGAAGCTCTTGACTAATCAAGAAAAATATTGTGAAGAATATTTTGAAAAAACACTTACCAAGGATAGCGATGGTAGATACATCGTTCGTTTACCATTTAATACCGATAGTCCAGAGGTGACGTCGTCTCAGGAAATAGCTGAAAAAAGATTAAAATCATTAGAAACAAAGTTAAGTAAGAATGAAACATTAAAAACAAAATATCAAGAAGTTATAAATGAATACTTATCTTTAAATCACATGGAAATAGTACCTAATGAAGAAATAAAAAATAAAAAGGCAGTTTACTTACCACATCACCCCGTAATAAGGGATGATAAAGAGACCACGAAGGTGAGAATAGTGTACGATGCATCCTGTAAAGGTAAAAACAATAAATCATTAAATGATCATCTATTAATTGGACCTACCTTGCAGCCGGAACTCAGGCATATTATCATGCGTTGGAGATCTGCTCCAATCTGTATTTCGGCAGACATAATCAAAATGTACCGTCAAGTAAAAACACACAGCGATGATAATGATTTCCAAAGAATACTTTGGAGAGATGAACCAAGTCATGCAATCACACATTATCGACTTACCAGAGTCACTTTCGGTACAGCGTCAGCTCCATACCTTGCAGTTAAGGCACTTCAACAAGTGGCTCGCGACTATGGTGCTGAATATCCTGCTGCTGCTGAAAGAGTGCTAAGCGATTTTTACGTTGATGATTTTATGAGTGGTTCACAAACTTTAGAGGAAGGAGTTAAAATATTTAATGAAATGAATGAACTATTAAGCAAGGCAGGATTCAAATTACAAAAATGGAATAGCAATAATGATAAACTGGTAGAAATAATGAAAGGAGAAAACAAGGATATCAAGGAAGGATTGGAAATAAAGCAAAATGAATTAATCAAAATTTTGGGACTTACCTGGAACAGAACCCGTGATGAATTTCAGTATTCTGTAAAGCTGCCGCCGCTCTCAGCACCTGTAACAAAAAGGAAAATTATATCAGATGTATCGCGGTTATTTGATCCATTGGGATGGATAGCACCATGCATTATAAAAGCAAAGGTTTTTATACAGCGATTATGGATAGCTGGGACAGGATGGGATGAGGAACCACCAATTGATATATTAAAGGATTGGTATACTTACCGTGACGAGCTAGCTCAACTGACAAAATTTTGTATTCCCAGGTGGTTGCACACAAATTCGCATGATGCGGTTGTAGAATTACATGGCTTCTCAGATGCATCCACTATCGCCTACTCAGCTGTAACATACTTGCGTGTAATAAATGCATCAGGAGTTGTCCATGTCAGCTTAGTTGGAGCTAAAACGAGAGTAGCCCCTGTAAAGCAAGTTAGCATACCACGATTAGAGCTATGTGGGGCTGTATTATTAGCTAAGTTGTTGGTGGAGGTTGCTGGGGTTCTTAACATTCAGAAAACCAAACTTAGAGCTTGGACGGATTCCACTGTAGTGCTTGCCTGGCTGAGTAAACATGCCAGTAACTGGAAAACATTTGTAGCCAACAGAGTAGCGGAAATACAAACGACTCTCGAACCTTGCCAATGGTCCCACGTCTCTACAAAGAACAATCCGGCTGATTGTGCATCACGTGGTGTCTGCCCAGCGGATCTTGCTACGTTAGACATATGGAAATTTGGTCCGAGGTTTTTATGGGAGAAGAAAATTACATACCCCAAATTGAAAGATAATCATACTCTCGAAGAGGAATCAATAAAGGTTCACGTCGGCACTACTGAGGAATCGATTCTGGACAAATATTCTTCGCTTACAAAATTAATTCGTGTCGTAGCATATTGCAGAAGATTTGTCACAAGAAATGATTCACGAGGAAATAAGGGAACAAAGTATTTAAATACGTTTGAATTAGACGAAGCGTTAAATACTTGTATAAGACTGGCTCAAGCTACAGTATTCAACCAGGAATTAAAGGAAATCCAAGCCTATGGGCAGGTCCAAAGGAAACAGTCAAAGCTATTGTCGCTCACGCCCTTTCTTGATGAAAGAAAATTACTTAGGGTGGGCGGTAGAATCTCACATTCTCCGGAACCAGAGAACATTAAGCACCCAATTATATTGCCAAACAAATCAGCTTTAACAAATTTAATTGTCGCCCATGCGCACAAGAAAACACTGCATGGGGACGTACAACTCATGCTTAATTACTTAAGATCAGCTTACTGGATAATTGGGGCGAAAAATCTCGTAAGGCATCATGTGCGTAAATGTATCACATGTTGTCGTCACAAGGCTAGGAGTCAAACTCAGCTTATGGGGTCTCTACCGTCAGTTCGGGTCACACCTGCTCGACCATTCCTGAATAGTGGAGTAGACTACGCAGGCCCAATTATGTTGCGGACTTCAAGGGGTAGAGGACATAAGGGGTACAAGGGCTATGTATGTTTATTTGTCTGTATGGTCACGAAGGCTGTTCATATCGAAGCAGTTAGTGACCTGACATCAAGAGGTTTTTTAGAGGCATTTAAACGTTTTGTGGCTAGGCTTGGGCATTGTGCAAACTTGTACAGTGATAATGGAACAAATTTTGTGGGAGCGTCTAAAGAACTTAAGGCTTTGTTCGACGCAGAGAAATCAAGCATGATTCGAGAGGTAGCCGATGGTCTCGCTTTACTGGGAACAAATTGGCATTTTATACCACCCAAGGCTCCAAACTTTGGCGGATTGTGGGAAGGGGGTATAAAATCAACCAAATATCATATAAGGCGAATAATTGGCGATTCTACGTTGACATATGAGGAGATGACCACCCTTCTGAGTCAAATTGAGGCGTGTCTAAACTCTCGCCCATTAACTATTATCCAAAATGATCCAGATCAATCCGTACCTCTGACACCAGGTCATTTCTTAAGAGGGGAATCCTTAGTAGCAGTGCCTGAAGTGACCTATAAAGGTCACCATCTAAGCTCTTTGAAGCGCTGGCAACTTACACAACTAATGCTTCAACACTTTTGGCGGCGATGGTCGAATGAATATTTAACGCATCTCATGCACCGTTATAAATGGTCTTATAAAGTTCCAGAACCTAAGGTGGGGGACATCGTTTTGGTGAATGAGGACGATTTACCTCCATGTAGATGGCTTTTTGGCAAAATTATTGAAAAACATCCTGGTTTAGATGGATTAACTAGAGTGGTATCTCTAAAATGTAAAAATTCTATTATTAAACGTCCCACTTCTAAACTTTGTATTCTACCAATTAGTGAATAAGTTGATGTTAATAAGTCGTGTTAGAAATTTATTGTATTAGCGCAAATTGTTATGTAAAAAAGGGAAAATTTTAATGTATTTATTGTGCCTGCCAAAGATTGTATTTATATCACGGTGGGCGGTTATGAAGGACATTATGTCCTTGGTGGGCGGAATGTTGAAGTGTAAAAATTCATAAGATTAAATATAAGTTGTCGTATGTAGTTCTAACTTTTATAACTAGATGGCGTTGTTCGAAAATTGTAACTTGCTGAATCGCGCTATCTTTTCCCTGCATTCAATTTGTGTAAGCGAACGGGAATATATATATATATATATATATATATATATATATATATATATATATATATATATATATATATATATATATATATACACACACACAAAAATTGTTCGTTTAAAGATATAGGATTACCCAATAATATTTGTGCGTCTAAGGACAAAAAAGTTTTTTTATAATGTCGTTGTAAAACAACCTGCATTTTTACAAACAAAGAATTATGATTATAAAATAAAAATTATATAAATAAATAATCCATACTAATATTATAAGTGTCAAAGTAACTCTGTCTGTCTGTATGTCTGTTACGTTTTCATGCCTAAATCGCAGAACCATCTATACAAATAAATAAAATTGGAGTGTCTGCTTGTAATATTAAAATAACCGCTTTTTACTAAGTGCATTCGAACGTATACACGGTACATATACCTAAACAACTTTTTTTACAATATTTGTCTGTCTGTCTGTTTGTTCCGGCTAATCTCTGAAATGGCTGGACCAATTTTGATGGGACGTCCACTGGCAGATAGCTGATGTAACAAGAAATAACTTAGGCTACTTTTATTTTAGAAAAAAAATAGTTTTAGCTAAAAATGATCGGTTTCAGAAATTTTAATTGTTCAATTTAAGTTGACCTCAGATTTATATCATCAATCATATGAAATAGGGTTTAGATTAGGCTGGACTTTGTAGGTTCGAACAGTTGCATTCGATAACACTGACTGTTTGCATATTTCATTTATAAATCAAAAGATATATATAAAAAAATGCTGCCCAAAGTCACTATTCCACACGGACGGAGTCGCGGGCACTGCTAGTTTTTGTTAAATTTCGGAATAGAGATAGATTGGACCTTGGAGAAATACGTAGCCAATTTTTTTTAGTGCAGAACAAATTTTGCCGGGTCAGTCGATCGAACCCGTGACCTTTGCAAGCGTGCCGGAATGTGTTAACCACTAAGCCACAGAGTTCGTCATGAATGCTAAGCCGATAGCCATAATAAGCTGTAAAATTAATTATAAAGAAAATAAAAGACGCACTTAGAAGCCAGCTGTTCCAAAAACCTCTCCTTCTGAAGTTGAAGAAGTGCCTTCGCAAGCTCTTCCTGCAGCCTGGAGCCTTGCTGAACGGCCATGGCGTACGGCTGCTCACCGAAAACTTCCCCAACTTCTGTGAGATTGCAGTTACGGGTTACTTCATACCTGTAGGTTTTTTGCTAATTAATAAAGGACTTGATGAGGAGACTAACTACCTAACTAGACTAACACTATCCGTGCAGGGGCGGAGAAAGAATACTGACCTCTGCGGCCGGGGTCGGCCTGTCGTAAAAGCCGACAAAACAACCCACCCTAGCTACGTGGTAGGGCCCAAGCCCGTCTGGATGGAGACCAACTTTGGTCTTAAGTATGCCGCCATAATAACCTTGTGTTGTGTTCCGGCATTAGTGACCCAAGTTCCTGTACTCTTATGGGACAGCAGCGTGTTCGCGATGCCACTGGCGTTGCAAACACCTATAGCTGACGGTAACTGCTAAATTCTAAGCGGGCCATCGGCCTGTCTGCTGTCCTACAGCATTAAAAAAACTAATCTAAAGTTCCAGGGTTTGAATGGTGGCATGCATCGTTTAGGCAATTTTAATCGTCTAATTATACAGGGTGACTTTGACAAACCCGTCCAAATTTTTTTACGCACTAAACATCAAATAAGGAACCCATTTTTGCAAAAAAAATTGCATGTCAAATTTTCACCATAAAATATTTCATATTTGATCATTAATTCAATCGTACAGAATAATCATATGGTGCAAACAGCGTACGTTAACCTGTTATTACCTGCCTCTGTCACACCCGCGTAAATGAGTAGTGCGTATTCGCTCGCCCGGTTCAATGCCGCCGTCCTCGGCCTTTTACTAGGTCAGATGAAGAGGTCATTGACACTCTAGCGCCGTATTATGTAAATTGCGAGTTCTTGGAATGACTTTGTGATGATTACTCAACATTTTTGTACTATGTAATACAAAACTAAAATACATGTTTCTCATATCTTTTACTAAAGATTCTTCTATCTGAATTTGGACGGGTTTGTCAAAGTCACCCTGTATATATTATAGAATGATAATGAAGGCGGCGGGGTACTGTGGGTCTCTCCGTGCAATGCACCCATACGTCCCCTTCTCTAGGCTGGGGGACAAACGTCGCTGGTATACCCACTAAAACCGCCCTGGTGTTCCTTCACACGCCTTAAGTGTCGAGGCCGCGGGACGCGACGGAATAGTCAGCCCGCGGCTGCGACGGACGCCCCGCTTTTGCCTCTTCAAATCCGAGAGGGTGATGAGCCCCAGCATCTTCTTCTTCACGCAGGTGTGAGCACGTGGAACACCCGCGTGAATATAATCAGCTATATGCTGTTGAAGGTCGGCGGTGAAGGAAACATCGTGGGGAAATCTGCATACTGATACCCTGGACCAGCGTGGTGGCACGTTATGAGCTGTTATTATAAGTGAGTCCACACATATCAGTTGCAGCTGGAAGGAATACCTAGGTCTGGACAAATGTTGGAGCTGGCGTATGTCTTCCTCCCCCTCTCCTAACTTTTTTACCCAGGCGAAAATGCACCTTAAAAGTCCTTAAGGATGCAAGAGTTTAAAAAATATCGATATCGATGTATTTACTGTATATATACGCTGCTGTCCGATAAGGGTATAGTAACTTGGGTCACTAATGCCGGAACACAACACAAGGTTATTATGGCGGCATACTTAAGACTAAAGGTGGTCGCCATCCAGACGGGCTTGAGGCCCTACCACGTAGCTAGGGTGGGTTGTTTTGTCGCCTTTTACGACAGGCCGACCCCGGCCACAGAGGTCAGTATTCTTTCTCCGCCCCTGCACAGATCTTTAAAAGCTTATAGAAATACAATGTACATATGTTTAATGACAATCGTTGCAAGCCTAACAGTCCCGTGTCGGAACTCAGTGGAGAAGCAGACGCCGGTTTGTGGTGCACCCTGCTTGTGTCCACTATCAAAGGGTAGTTAGGATAGTCGTCGTGGGCCGTAAGACTGCTGTTCCTCAGCAAGAAAAAAAAATTACTTTATTTCAGCAGAGTCGTGTATGAATGCGAAATCGGCATCAGTGTGCTCGTTGACCTGCTGGAAACCGGCCGCAGCGTCACGCACTGGTCCTGTAAACAGATGTCATATCAGGCTTCATTGAATCATTTCTTCTTCTTTGACTCAACGGCTTCAGTTCGTCAGAACGCTTACGAAGATTACGTGTTCGGTGGTGCTAAATATATCACAATAATAACCTTGTGTTCCAGCATAGCTGGCTCAGGTTCCAGTACCATCACACAGACGGCAGCGTGTTAGCGCTGGGGTCACAAACATCCATAGGCTACGTCTGTCGTTTCACAACAATAAAAATCGTATGTATGTAATATGCATGTAAGAAGTTATACTTCTTTGCCGTAATAGAACGAAAGTAGATAACTAAAGATTTGATCCCGTACGCCACAATTATTTGATTGCAGGAATGATAAATTCATAAAATAAAAAGAATACAAAGTTTTTTAATGATAAAAGTTAATTTTATCACGAATTTTTTTATATTATTGTAGGACAGCAGACTGACGGCCCACTTATAATTTAGCAGTTACCGTCGCCTGTGGAAGTTTGCAACGTAAGTGGCATCACGAACACGTTGCTGCCCCATAAGGCGGAGAAAGAATACTAACCTCTGCGGCCGAGGTCGGCCTGTCGTAAAAGGCGACAAAACAACCCACCCTAGCTATCTGGATGGCGACCACTTTGGTCTTAAGTATGCCGCCATAATAACCTTGTGTTGTGTTCCGGCATTAGTGACCCAAGTTCCTGTACCCTTATGGGTCAGCAGTGTGTTCGCGATGCCACTGGCATTGCAAGCACCCACAGGCGACGGTAACTGCTAAATTCTAAGCGGGCCGTCATCCTGTCTGCTGTCCTACAGCAATAAAATATATATACATTATTTATTACCCGAAGCATTGATAGCCAGTAAGATGTGTCCATACTGCTCCCGAATTGGATAATCCCAGACCCGATACTGCGCCTGATCTGAGGTCGCGTTCAAGGTTATCTCCTTCCAGACTCTAAAAATCATACAGTATACCAAGTTTAATTTATCATTAATTATAGTCATAGACGTGTAGGCGATTCAGTCTATGAAGTGGCTAATATAAGGCGGTAAACGTTGACTTCAGACTGACATTTACTTTTTACGTAACATAGATATAGGTATGCTGAGATGGTTTGGCCATGTCGAGAGAATGAATGAAGAACGATTGACGAAAAAAGTGTATAAGGCGAGTGTGAATGGAAGTGTTGGAAGGGGTAGACCTAGGCGTACGTTTCGAGACCAGATCAGGGACGTCTTGAAAAAAGGCCAGGTCAAGAGTACCCTAAACCGAAGGGCATGTATGAAGGGAATAATGAAAGTGGACGAAGCGAAACAAGTATGTAAGGATCGTAGCAAGTGGAAACAAGTGGTCTCTGCCTACCCCTACGGGAAAGAGGCGTGATTATATGTATGTATTTTATACTAGTTTACCCGGCAAACGTTGTTCTGACATATGAATTTAAAGTAACCTATGTCCAAGGGCGTCGCCAGCTTTTGACTAAGGGGGGGGGGGGGGGGCAATGGGGCAATACTATGAAGGATAAAAAATATGAACGCCTGGTACAGTCGAAAGCATGAAGCGTTACACGTTGGAAGTCTTTGCCTCGATGACGATTGTAATAAGAACGGTTTTAGTATCAATGTATAAAACTTCACAAGCCACATATAATCACATGTATGTATGTATGTAACATAGACTTAGTACATTAGTAATCTGAATCTTTACAGAAGGAAACATTATAATGGGAATAATTATAGATAATAAGTAATTTTTTTATAACTATTTAAAATAAAAATATATATAAATTTGGCCGCCCTATGAACTAGTCCCCCGGGGCTGGGGCACGGTAGGCTCGCTCCATTCCCGTCACGGGCAGGCCCGACGCTGCAGTCCCGAATTATATATGGAAAATGGCCTTATATACTTTAACTATACAGGGTGACTTTGACAAACCCGTCCAAATTTTTTTAAGCACTAAACATCATTTAAGGAATCCATTTTTGCAAAAAAAAATTGTATCTCAAATTTTCACCATAAAATATTTCATATATGATCATTAATTCAATCGTACAGAATAGTGCTATGGTGCAACCTTCGTACGTTAACCTGTTATTACCTGTCTCTGTCTCTCCCGTGTAAATGAGTAGTGCGTATTCGCTCGCCCGGTGCAATGCCGCCGTCCTCGGCCTTTTACTAGATCAGATGGAGAGGTCATTGACACTCTAGCGCCATATTATGTAAATTGCGAGTTCTTTGAATGACTGTGATGCTTATTACTCAACATTTTTGTACTATGTGATACAAAACTAAAATACATGTTTCTCATAACTTTTACTAAAGATTCTTCTGTGTGAATTTGGACGGGTTTGTCAAAGTCACCCTGTATATTATTATATATACAGGGTGACTTTACCTCACCACAACCCAAGCTAGGTGGTAGGGCTATAAACCAGGCGTGGTTTTTAAACATCGCGCACGGATAGCAGCGTGTTAGCGGTGCCCCTTGCGTCGCAAACATTCATAGGCGTCAGTAACTGCTACCTAAAGTGGGCCGTCAGCCTATCTACTGTCCTGTAACAATAAAATACTCACCTGTATAAAGTGTCTTCAGCGAACTTCATGTTTATGAAGAACTGGTGAATGGATGAACCTTCGACCACAGTGTAGTTAATACGAGACTGTCTGGCGAGCTGTTCCAATGAGGACACTGGGGTCTGAAAAATTAAAACGTCAACTGGGTTCGTGTCTCGTGAATCAAACGGACAGGTACTATATTTCTTTACCATTAATACATGTACATATAAAATAGTATACCGTCACTCCAAGGGACCTAACAGAAGATCAACACTGGATAAAAATAGCAACTTGAACTGCTGAGTTAGGTACCTTTTCAGAACTAAGGCAAATATGTATCTTTTTGAATGAATGAATATACTTTATTGCACAACACACAAAATCTTTTTAATTAAACGAGCAATTCTTGTATATATATATATATATATATATATATATATATATATATATATATATATATATATATATATATATATATATATATATATATATATATATATATAATTGGAATCTCGGAATCGGCTCCAACAATTTTCATGAAATTTAGTATAAGGGGGGTTTCGGGGGGCGATAAATCGATCTAGCTAGGAATCATTTCTAGAAAATGTCATTTTATTCGCTTTTCTTTATTGGAAGAAAAATAACAAAAATATGTCTCTTCCTGACATCTATCGGCGAAAAGTAATACTATTTTTTTTTAATTGCTTTAACGACACAACACTAAAGTTATTCCAGCAGATGGCGTTATTAAGTAACAAGAAGTCAATGAGTGTTTGCTTTGTGGTTAGACTAAGAAAATCAATTGTTAATTTCCAAAAAACACAATTTATAAAAAAAATACTTTGCTCGGTCATCCGGATATTATATACATTATAGGACAAAACAAACAAAAGAAAGAAGAAAACAAAGAAGCGATTTCTTCCAGGCAACCTTAGGATGGATTAGAGTTCAAGAGGGCTGAAAGTGGGCTAGTGTTGCATATTCATTTAAAACGAATACATACATACATACAGTGCATAAATAATATATAAAAGCAAACATATAATCCAGGGAGTAATTTAAACAGCCTGTCAGTTCTATTACATAGAAACAAATACAAAAAGGTGGCAAAGGAAAACAACATAATTACATGAACGCTTACAAATAGTTTTCCAGATAGTATTCCTTTACAAGTCTTCTAAAGATCGAGAATTTGACTGGATTTGGAGGGAGTGACTTTTTGTTAGTATTATTTTTAGTTTTTTTTTTTTTTATTGCTGTAGAACAGCAGACAGGCTGACGGCCCGCTTAGAATTTAGCAGTTACCGTCGCCTATGGGTGTTTGCAACGCCAGTGGCATCGCGAACACGCTGCTGTCCCATAAGGGTACAGGAACTTGGGTCACTAATGCCGGAACACAACACAAGGTTATTATGGCGGCATACTTAAGACCAAAGGTGGTCGCCATCCAGACGGGCTTGAGGCCCTACCACGTAGCTAGGGTGGGTTGTTTTGTCGGCTTTTACGACAGGCCGACCCCTGCCGCAGAGGTTAGTATTCTTTCTCCGCCCCTGCACGGATAGATAGTTGTAAGTTTTTAAGCTCTGAATAAACAATTTTTCTTTCTTTCAAGATATTGCTGATATCATTAAGCAGGTTTCCACCACGATGTTGTCCGGTATGTGGCAATTATGTTAAAAATTGTCTTTAACGATTATAACCCGTGACATAATTGGTGTCTATGCTGCCGGCACGCTATGATGGCCGTTTTGATGTTTGTCAACTCATGAAGTTTCGTATTAATTAGTAATTATATTTGAAGGAGCAAATTGCTGTTATTTATTGTCAAGAACTGCTCGTCGCTATTGACAATAAAGAACAGCAATTTGCTCCTTCAAATGTAATTACTAATTAATACGATACTTCATGAGTGGACAAACGTCAAAACGGCCATCATAGCGTGCCGGTGTAGTAATTATAACATTACGCTATATCCTTTTATAATAAACACCTTTAAAATTTATCGCATTATCCCTTCAGCACTTTTCCCGGTGATTTTTTTCTGAATCCAGCCACAAATATAGTTTTCGCGTTTCGTTTGTCTAATGATCTACATCGCATTTTATTATCAACTTCACTGCGTAGCTCAAGATATCCTGTAATTCACACAATAATGCCGTCTACTTAGTCCCAAAATAATCACTTGTCATTATCATCATCATCTAAGCGCCGTATCCCGGTTGCAACCCAAACTTCGCTTAGTCCGCTTAGCAGAGCACTTATGATGGGTATAAAACAATTGATATTTATAAATTCTAAACGATATGGTTATGCGCCTTTTTTTTTTACGGGGTGGGGAAATCCTCATGGACTACCTCCACCTGGGGAAAGGCGGAGGGGCATGCCGGACTCCTACCGGCTAAAACCACCACCCCGGTGTCTCCTCACACGTGCGCGCGGGGCCGCGGGAATCCAGATTCTTCCGCAGCCCCACACTAGTGCTGGCCCGGTCTGTCCGGGCCTCGTCTCCTGCACGGGGTAGTGAGGTGTTTAACTACCCCGTGCATCGCCTCAGAGGCGCGCGCCGACACCCGCACGCGCCTCCGCCTCGGGTCCATCGAATAGGGGGCGGGGACTTCCCCAAGTCCCTCGCCCCTGGACCCATTCATGGGGGCCGGAAAAGGGCGTTATCCGCCCTTCCCCTGCGCCCGGTGATGGTTATGCGCCTTATCCTAACCTTTTTTCCCTGCCTACTCGTAAGTTAGTTTAGATGCCGCGGCGCCTGACGGTAGTTCGAAAATTACTCGACCCCCACCGCGCCGTCTAGTCTTGGCTAGCGCCCACGCCGACGACACGTACCACAGTGTTGGCTAACGACCACATCGCTAATTCGCGCCATCAATTTATATGCCCCATACGAAATTTTATGTGTATTTCTTGACTTTGTGTTATTGGGAACCGTTAATTATAAAGGCCTAGACTCCAAACCGCAGAACCAACCGTGGAAGGTAGCAGATCGGAGAACCTCAAGTGAGTCGTCGCTCTTTCTGACTTGCTGGGTATTTCCGTTTCCTTTCCATGCTTATTATCGAACCCACACTACCTATGTTTCCCGCACCGCGGCTACCATATTTTCTAAATATAAGAAGCATCATTTTTTCTCATAGTCCTTCAGCCGCACCATCACTATATAAATATATAATGACAGACTAGAAAAAATTGATGAAGGACATAACATTGAGTGTCTCACATACTTTTAACAGGCCGAAGATAACAGAGGCTAAAGCCTCCGTTATCTAGCCTCTGTTAAAGAGGTCAAAACTAAAATTTTGAGCAGTTACAAATATACTTCACAGTGAATATAAAGTTTATTTCATGTACACATGTAACTAAGTATAATTGAACAATGTTATGTGAGTGACGTGTGGCAGAGACGCATAACAGTGCCGTGTGACGAGTATGCATGACAGTGGCGTATAACAGCCATGTTTAATACGTGTTGCTGCGCCCGCGCAGCTTTACGAACCGGTCACTCTTTTTAAATTTACATTAAGTTGGTCACTTTTATATCTTAGTTTGACATTGGCAAAATCACTGCCAAAAGCGTTGGTGCTACACCCACAAAAACTGAAGTGGTAATGTCATATGACTTGTGCTTATTTAAGAAAATAAAAGTATCAGCGTGAAAAGAAGAAGCGATGGATGTGAGGTGGGAGAAGTAGAAGTAATTTGATGAAAAGAAGAATACCTGCATCCTTTCAACAGTAAGGAAGGCAGCTAAATTAGCTGTAAAGGTTGCCAGCATGAGCACCACAAATAGCCAGTAGGCAGCTACTAAGGTGCGGCCACTTAGTGCTTTAGGGGCTTCCCCACCACCTTGAGGTGTGAAGGATGTGAGGACGAACCAGAAACTCTCTTTTAAAGTGAAATCCCTAGAAAATACAATAATTATCAGAAATGGCAGATAAGGTTGTATATAAAATAAGAATAACAGCCCCCAAAGCGTCATTTCTGGGCTTAGGAACTTCTAGAGGGAATGAACAGTATACCACGTTTGTCTAAGGTAGTATTACAGAGGTTTTTTTTTCCTTTCGCCTAATGAAACATAGGGGGTAAGGTAACATACCTATCAAGATAAACCTGTATCTAGGGTAACGGGTATAGTGTCGATTCCTTCTAGAAGGTGACCCAAAATCACCAGCATGACGTAATGAGCTGTTATTATATTTTATAATTACAGTTATTTTTACTTTTAGTCGTCTTTCTACCACCGCACTGCCCACCATCGGCTGGGTGTTCATCCCCATTTACTGGAGGCTCTTCTTTCTTGTACGAAATGGTTCTCAAGACTGTTTCTTCTCGCCTCCTGATTTTTGTTACCTACCCTCACGCTCGGTGAGGTAAATGGTACAAGCGAGGGTGGGACGAATATAATACGTTAGTAACGCGTGAGCTTCTAAACGCGCGGGATGGTCGACGTTCAAATGGCTTCAGTTACTCCTAACTCATTGGCCGTGCCATAACATTACGTGTTCAGTGTGCGTGAACGTGACATTTAGCTGGTACCGTGCAACAGTTCCTCTGCAAGCGGAGCTGAACCGATCCGGGAAGGGGTGGAATCAAGGTCAGTGCGAATTTCTTTGCCCACTGCAACTGCGTCCACTCGCATACAGTCCAGTGCTCTTGAGCTATCCTTCTCGTTCCTGTACGATGCAATCTCGGTCCGTGACCGACATCCGGCATGAGCTTCCAGCTAAGGTTCATCGCAATATAATATGGGTTATAAAATTTCTTGGATGTCGACAGCGCGTTGGTAACCTCTAGTGTTTCAAACATCCATAAGTGACGGCGTCCACCTACTAGGGTGCCTTTGTCTGCTGAACTCAAACTATAAAAAAAATTACCTTAACGTTCTGGCTTAACTACGCTCATGTCATATTTTTTTATTGCTGTAGGTCAGCAGACAGGCTGACGGCCCGCTTAGAATTTAGCAGTTACCGTCGCCTATAGGTGTTTGCAACGCCAGTGGCATCGCGAACACACTGCTGTGCCATAAGGGTACAGGAACTTGGGTCATTAATGCCGGAACACAACACAAGGTTATTATGGTGGCATGCTTAAGACCAAAGGTGGTCGCCATCCAGACGGGCTTGGGGCCCTACCACGTAGCTAGGATGGGTTGTTTTGTCGCCTTTTACGACAGGCTGACCCCGGCCGCAGAGGTAAGTATTCTTTCTCCGCCCTTGCACGGATATCACCTATTCTATTTCTTCTCCCTTCCTTCTTTGCAGCCTACACGCAACAGAAATAATGAGAAGTAAGCACTGACCTGCAAGGATAAGGATAAGCTTCTGGATTGTTCCGCGCGGAATATGGAGAATATTTATCCAATAACCAGATCATGAAGCCGGTTAGAATGAGCGCAGCGATTATACTAAGCCAGACTTCTGTTCGCAACACCGTCATGAATTTGAATAGGGAGGTCTTCCTGATCGGTTTCCTGATAGCTGTGAAATTTCAGGGTACATCTTATTAGAGGTTTGGTCGGAAACGGACATGTTAACATATCACTCCCAAGCTTCTTTCTCTCTTCTTTTTTCTCTCCATGTAGGGGCGGTGTAAGAATACTGAACCTGTCGTAAAAGGCGACAGTACTATCCTAGTTATGATAATAATAGTACAATAGAGAGAGGGTAGATGAGAAAAGTGAATAACTGTACGTGTCTTAAATTTTAATTAAATTTTATTGACTAAATTAATAAGTCAGTCTCAAATTAGTACTTAAATTCAACTCCTAACCTCATGTTTAATTTGAAAAATTAGTGTAAATCACCTGGTGTTGTGTTATCTCCATAAAGTTGACATTGTAATATCACTGCGGATTTTTAGCAACAACCAATAACACATAAAAATGGATACTCTGCAGAAAGCCATCAACGATATGTCCAATACATTTGATAAAAAAATGCAGCAGTTTGAAAGTGAGCTCAAGAAAGGTTCAGAGTCTTCTTCTAGTACTTCGAATATTGTTTCGGAGTTTTCAGCTTTTAAGATTTTTATAATGGAAGCACTAAGATCATTCCAGAGCCAGCTGGACCTCCTCATGCAATCAGTGGACCATCTGGAGATGAGGAGCAGAAGAAAATTTTTATTAATCCATGGCATTTCGGAAGATAAAAAAGAAAATACAGCTGAACTAGTGAAAAATGTAATTTGTAAAAAACTAAAGTTAACTGATTTTGCCCTCAACGATATTATCAGCTGTCACAGGTTGGGCAGGTCGGTTTCAAATAGGGCAAGACCTATTCTGTTCAAACTTAAAGATTTATCAACTAAAAATAACATATGGATGGCAAAAACCAATCTAAAAGGTACAGGAGTAACTCTATCCGAGTTTCTTACGAAGGTTCGATATGAGATATTCATGAGTGCCAGACAACGCTGTGGCCTTACGAATTGCTGGACCAGAGATGGAATAGTTTTCGTGTTAGGATCAGATGGAACACGACACCGCATCACTAGACTTGGAGATTTGGATGGAATAAATTGTCACCAAGAAAAAGCTGTTGCTGTAGCCAAAGAACCCCCCAAAAAGAAGCCAACAAAGAAGTGATGTTAATTTTGTTGCTTTGCTATTGTTTTATTAATTTTAATGACTCATTGTGTTGATGTGTCTCTAATTCTACCTTCTAAATAAGAGTCACATACAATAGTATTAATAGGAAACTACTTTAATTTTGTTTTTATCCCTATTGTGCCCTTAGATCCAGAGCTTGGGTTGAAATATTGCTGCAAGTTTTCTATAAGTTATTATAATCACAAAAATCAGGTAAAACTAATATATATTATAATATAGTAAAGCTAAAATATAACATAAGTAAAGGAAAAATCTAATTATTATGTATACTTATTAATTATATCTATTACTACTATTTCAATATATTTTTTTTTATACACTAATCTGCATCAAACTTAAGAACATAAATTGATTAGATAATTTTACTTCGTTGTCAATATAATGGTTCTTATTCTTAAGATTTAAGTCCTGTCACCCCAAGCTTTATCTTCTATGGAGCACCATACATACTGTTTAGCATTTATTTACATATCATCATACTAATTATAGGTGATTTCTGTCTCATTTTAAAGTCAAATTAGGGAATGTAATGTGCTGATTTAGTCTTATTGTTATATTTAGTTCTTAATATTAAACTATTTTTTTTTTAAGTTATACAGGTATTAGCTTGTAAAACAATTAGTACAGGTACATATTTAAGAATATAATTGTTGTTTGTATTCGATATTATCATGCTGTGTAGGTTATACCTGTATGTTTTTTTTTTTTTTTTCATTTATTTAATACTTATTAGACTTTTGTCAGTACTCTTATATGATACTTTGTATGTCTGTGTCCTATATATACATACCTATATAGATTTACATGTTTAAATAATATACGTTTTTTTTTTAACACAACTGGGTGATTGATAATTGTGGTTAACTTAGTATAAGAGATTGTTTATTTTAATTATTGTTATTATAATTTTTTTGTTTTTTTTTTGTCTTATATACAAGATTGATTAAGCCTATGTCAAAATCAACTAGTGACAATGACAATTCGATTTGTTCGTCTGATAGTGATGGTAATTGTGACATTCCTCTCCAAAATATCCTCCTTAATAAGTTTTCTAAATGTTCATTGAATTTCAACATCATCCATATAAATGCGCAGAGCATTCCGGCTCATTTTACAGATATACTGGCATCATTTGATTCGTCCCCATATATCCACGCTATACTCGTGTCTGAGACTTGGTTAAAGCCATGTCTCTCGTCTACCTCTTATGCTTTACCAGGCTTCCAGCTGATCAGAAACGATCGCATTGGTTCTGGGGGTGGTGGCGTAGGTCTGTATATTCGTGCACACATTCCTCATAAAGTTGTTAGTACATCTGCGCAGCCACCATCAGTCGATGCAGGTGAATATTTATTTATAGAATTAACTATAGCCCATAAACGCTTACTTCTTGGAGTTTACTATAGTCCTTCTCTCAAAGTAAATTTTTTCCCTTCATTTGAAAAGCTCCTGGAAGAATTTTCCCTGTCCTATGATCACATTATTATAATGGGTGATTTTAATACATGCCTTTTAAAACGGGACCATCGTTCTCTAGCTTTTGAAAATATTGTGAGATCTAGTAATTTAGTCATTCTTCCTCTATCAGCAACTCATCATTTCCCTAATTCTGTTCCATCACTTCTTGACTTAATTTTAGTTTCTTCTCCAAACTTCGTATCTAATTACGGTCAATGTTCGGCGGACGCATTTTCTTTTCATGATTTGATTTTTCTTTCCTATAAATTGCGTCCTTCGAAAATCAAGCCAAAAATAATCCGGCAACGAAACTTTAGTGGCATGAACGTCGAGAAACTTATTAAAGATGCTAAAGAAATTGATTGGTCTGAGGTTGTTAATGCGGTTACTGTCAATGCAAAGGTTCGTGCGTTTAATGCCTTACTGATAGGATTGTATGATGTACATGCACCCATGCGTAATATAAAGGTCAAACATCGTCCTGCTCCTTGGCTGACAGACGAAATCAGATCATTAATCCACAAAAAATCTGTATCAAAAACAAAGTATAAAAAGCGTCCAACTGAAGAGAACAGGGTTCATTATATTCAAGTACGAAATCACTGCAACAGGGTGTGTAGGGATGCACAACGCCGACATATCCACAAATCACTTGAAAATGAAGAACCAGGTAAAATCTGGAAGTTTTTGAAGTCATTAGGAGTTGGAAAGTCATCTAATACTTCTTCTTCAAACGAGTTAGATATCGATCACTTAAACCAACATTTTTCTTGTACTGCTAATTTTGATCAGTATACTAAGGCTAATACTTTAAATTATCTTTCAAAATTATCAACTCCTAAATATCCTCCTTTTACTTTTTGTCAATTTACAGATTGTGATGTTCAGAGAAGCATAAAATCGATAACATCTAATGCAGTTGGTGGTGATTGTGTTAGCCGTAATATGATCTTGCCTATATTGGACCAAGTTACGCCTATCATTACTCATATTCTTAATGAATCTATATCATCTGGAATATTTCCTGACATATGGAAAGAAGCTTATGTTCTTCCCTTACCAAAAAAATTAAATCCATCCTTTTTTGATTACCGCCCTATATCCATCCTTCCTTTTATATCAAAAGTATTAGAACGCTTGGTGCACCGACAGCTTAGTGATTTTCTCAATAAAAATTGTCTTATGAATCCTTTCCAATCAGGATTCCGCCCTGGCCACAGTACCACCACTGCATTGGTTAAAATTACTGATGACATTCGTAACGGTATGGCTACTGGACTATTGACTGTTTTAACTCTACTTGACTTTAGCAGTGCTTTCAATAGTGTTGACTTTGACTTACTCCTTGGAATGTTATACTCTATGAACATATCTCCAACTGCAATTGACTGGTTTCGCAGTTATCTGTTTGGGCGCCGGCAACGCATTCGCATTGATGATAATTTTTCATCGTGGTGTGATTTATCGGCGGGTGTCCCTCAGGGTGGCGTTTTATCTCCGCTATTATTCGCCATTTTTATTAATTCAATTACCAGTAACATTTCTTCTACTTACCACCTGTATGCAGATGATCTTCAAATTTATACCCAAGCTACTCTTGAAAAACTTAATGATGCTATAGATACAACTAATGACGACTTAGCTAAAATTCTTGTTTGGAGTAAACAATACGGCCTTAAAGTGAACCCTAGCAAAACTAAGACTATAATTATAGGTAGCTCTCGCAGAATAACAAACATTGACTGGAACAACATTTCACAAGTCATATTTGATGGCACAATAATTGAATATAGCGACAAAGTGAAGGATCTTGGTGTCATCATTGACAATAAGCTGTCATGGCAACCTCACCTAGCTGAACTAAGCAGAAGAGTTTTCGCATCATCTGCATCTCTCAGAAGGCTTAAAAACTTTCTTCCGACAGCCACCAAAGTTATTCTTGCGCAGTCCCTGTTGCTCCCTTTATTGGATTATGCTGATGCTAGTTTTCTTGATTTAACCGAAGAGCAACTAAATAAGCTAGAACGTCTTCAGAATTTTTGTATCCGGTTCATATTTGGCTTGCGCAAATATGACCACATATCAGAATTTCGTAAAAGGCTCAAGTGGTTACCTATCCGACTTCGCCGGAATGTTCATTTGCTGTCTCTCCTGTATAACATTCTTTTCAATCCTCTTTTACCAACTTACTTAAAAGAATGTTTTTACTTTCTCCGCTCCTCTTGTTCACGTAATTTGCGCTCTAACTACAACAGATTTCTAAAAGTTCCTGGACACCGTTCCTCATACTGTCGTAAATCCTTTACTTATCAAGCCACTCTTTTGTGGAATTCACTTCCCGTCACTATCAGAGAGGCAAAATCCTTAGGAGTGTTCAAGCGAATGGTTGTCGAACATTACTTAAAGATGTAGGCCATGTTTAATAGATGACTATTTCCTCGATTTGAATCATGTATTTTTTTTTTCATTCATATAGATTTTTTTTTCTTTCTGTATACACCGCACGATAAGTTAGTGCTAGTATTCTCCATAAGAAATTTATATATGGGTTGCCTGGAAGAAATCGCTTAAAGCGATAAGGCCGCCCATTGTCTCCAATATTTACAATATTCTCTTTAACTTGTATTATAATCATTAGGTTAAGTTGGTGACAATAAAGTATTATCTATCTATCTATCTATCCTAGCTCTGATAGGGCTCCAAGCCCATCTGGATGTAAAGATGAGGCGTATTTACGGTACCAGGTTTTAAAACCAGGTTTTCACTTCGAAGTACGGCGCCCTGGTATGAGCAAAAAATACTTGAACTTCAAAATATTTTTTTATTTATACGATTTTGCTCCTTATTCGTCACGGAATACGGGTTGAATTCCTATGCAAGTATTTTACTTGGACTTCAAAGTATTTTTTTATTTATACGATTTTGCTCCTTATCCATCATGGAATACGGGTTGAATTCCTATGTAAGTATTTTCAAATTTGAACACCGCGGCGTCTCAACCAGTACGTACGGCTCGGCGCGTTGAGTTTCAAGTATTTTTAAAACCTGGTTTTTGACCCTGATATTTTTCCGTACCCGTACTTAGAAGCCCTGGTATTCAATTTTGCAAGTATGTCTCATCGATATCCGGATTTGAACCCCTGGTCTCTAAATGTCCTGCCATAATAACCTTGTAGGGTTACTAGTGTAATGGTTGTACCAATGAACTGGTGGGGTATTCACAATGATACAAATTACTAATTGTTCATAAAATTTTATTAAAGCAATCAAGAGCATTAAATATATTGACAACCAAGTGCTGAATATTATCAGATATAGATTACGGCAATTATTATTACAACGACAACAACAACCTCTGTAAATATTATTTCAAAACGATCACACGACCACAACGAGTTAACGACCCACGACCTCAACGACACCTTGCATTAAATTACCATATGGGTTTGTAATAGTCGTTGGAAAAAGTTAGCGTGAACTAATACCACAGGCGTCATCTAGCAGTGGTGGGTTTGATTACTAAATATTAAATAAATATTAAGTTCACCACAACCTTATGTTTTATTCCGCCATAAGAGACCCAGGTTTCGTTTCCCCTACACGTATGCTTACGATGACTCTGGCGTTGCAAACATCAATCAATAGATGACGGAAACTACTTACCATTAAAGCTTACGGTACCACAGAGTCCAACACTACCTCACTCTGAGCTCCAACGGGTGGTTTTTTTTATTGCTATAGGACAGCAGACAAGCTGACGGCCCGCTTAGAATTTAGCAGTTACCCTCGCCTATGGGTGTTTGCAACGCCAGTGGCATCGCGAACATGCTGCTGTCCCATAAAGGTACAGGAAATTGGGTCACTAATGCCCGAACACAACACAAGGTTATTATGGCGGCATACTTAAGACCAAAGGTGATCACCATCCAGACGGGCTTAGGGCCCTATCACGTAGCTAGGTTGGGTTGTTTTGTCGCCTTTTACGGCAGGCTGACCCCGGCCGCAGAGGTTAGTATTCTTTCTCAGCCCCTGCACAGATGATTTGTATCAATGCACGTCAAAAAAGAAGATGACGCGAAAATGTTGTTCAATTTGCTAAGATCCTGTCATAGGTCAGCTTACCTATTAATATACCAGTCTGCTCAAAATATGGTGCAACGAAATCTATCACCTCTTCCCGCTCAGCAGTCATGGTCAAAGCTGCCACTGCTATATCTGTCTCCTATAATAGAAGATAAGTTAGAGATCATATTCATGGGTATGAACCTTCCACTAGTTCCCGTCAATGCTCTCCTATGGCATGTTCTTTTCTTGAAAACAGAAGTAGAAAATAGAAGTAGCTAATCTGATTTTCACAAGGAGTACTGCTATTTGAACCTTCAATTGAGTGAGTCTTTGTTAAATCCACACGAGTTTTTTATATGTGTGTTATTGTATCATTATATCAGTGACCCACTGACTATAAGTCTTAGACTCCAAACCGCAGAACCAGCCGTGGAAGGTAGCAGATCGAAGAACTTCAGGTAAGTCGTCGCTCTTTCTGACTTGTTGGGTATTTCCGTCTCCTTTCCTTTCTACGTTAATTATTAAACCCGCACTACCTTTGTTTCCCGCTCCACGGCTACCATCTTTTTTTTATTGATGTAGTACAGCAGACAGACTGACGGCCCGCTTAGAATTTAGCAGTTACCGTCGCCTATGTGTGATTGTAACGCCAGTAGCATCGCGAACACGCTGCTGTCGCATAAGGATACAGGAACTTGGGTCACTAATGCCGAAACACAACACAAGGTTATTATGGCGGCATACTTAAGACCAAAGGTGGTCGCCATCCAGACGGGCTTGGGACCCTACCACGTAGCTGGGGTGGGTTGTTTTGTCGCCTTTTACGACAACCCTACCCCAGCCGCAGAGGTTAGTATTCTTTCTCCGCCTCTGCACAGATAAAAACCATCCATACCATCTTTTAGATCTAAGCTGCACCATTCTTTATGTAGTCCTTCAGCCTCACCAGGATGGATGGGTGAAGAGACGATTGAATATTATTATTGCATTAATAAAAGTCTTATTTGCAAAGAAATAACTACTAGATAATCTTTAATTAATACGTACACCGCGCATCAGATCTCCGACGACACCATCCCAGCTCCCATTGGGCAACTTGTGACCGAACCCACCAGTTTTTGGAGTTATTATCTCATAGTCGAATTCCAAAACCTGTAAATAAGAAACGTATATAGTATACTAAATAGTAAGCAGATACTGTCGCCTATGGATGTTTGCAACGCTAGAGGCACACTATAAGCTAATATCCCATAGGAGTACAGGAACCTGGGTCACTAATGCCGGAACACAACACAAGGTTATTATGGCGGCCTTCTCCCGTCCATGCCCGTTGTAAGAAGAGTACCACGCCAGGAAGTTAATGCAATCAGGGCTTTTAACTCCGCTTCCTAAATAAATAAGCCTGAACATACCTCGGCAATCTTATCAATAAGATCCATGCAATAACCTTCGTAGATCGGCTGGCCATCTTCCGTGAACATAGCTTCCCCTGTATTAGGGTCCAGTTTGGGCATCGTCCAAGGTACGCCCTGTAACCAATAGATAAATATACCATGACAACAACCAGTGGCGTAGCGTAGTGGGGGCGGCACTTTTTAGGGGGCGACAAAATTTCACAATAAATAATAATATCCGGATGACCGAGCTTTGCTCGGTATTTTTTTTTTTATAAATTGTGTTTATTGGAAATTAACAATTGATTTTCTTAGTCTAACCTCAAACACTCATTGACTTCTTGTTACTTAACAACGCCATCTGCTGGAATAGCTTTAGTGTTGTTGAGTCGTTAAAGCAATAAAAAAAATAGTATTATTATTCGCCGATAGATATCAGGAAGAGTCATTTTTCAGTTTAAATTGGGACTACTCAAACGCCACCTTTTGACATTTCTAGAAATGATTCGTAGCTAGATCGATTTATCGCCCCCGAAACCCCCCGTATACTAAATTTCATGAAAATTGTTGGAGCCGATTCCGAGATTCCAATTATATATATATATATATATATATATATATATATATATATATATATATATATATATATATATATATATATATATATATATATATATATGAAATGGTTCAAATATTTATCTTATATCTTTAAACGAGCAATTCTTGTGAGTATATATATTATATATATACCTAGTCAGGTCATAAGTATTGTCACACAGTAAAAACTTTTCTTTTAGAATGCTGGCCACAAAAAAGTTTATTGAATTAGAATTTCGAATTGTTCATGAAAATAAAAATGTATAACTTTTAGAATTTTACTCATTTTTAAATATGGAGTGGACGCTTAAAGAAGACCGTGTTGCAGTTATTGCGTTGCATCGTTGCGGTTACGCGCCATTTCAAATTTTAACATACTGAAAAATTTGAATATTACCAAAAGATTCGTTTATCGTACCATCAAACGATACAATGAAGACTCTAGTGTAGATGACAGGTCAAGAAGTGGTCGCCCTCGGTCTGTTAGGACTCCAGCAGTGATAAAAGCTGTGAAGGCACGAATTCAAAGAAATCCCAAACGTAAGCAGAAACTGTTGGCCCTTCAGATGGGGTTAAGCAGAACCACGGTGAAAAGGGTGTTAAATGAAGACTTAGGGCTTCGGGCATATCGAAGAAAAACAGGACATCGTTTGAATGCTCGTCTAATGGACCTGAGACTGAAGAGATGCCGCGCTTTGTTGAAGCGGTACGCGGGAAAAAAATATCGGGAAATTCTTTTTTCGGATGAAAAAATGTTTACTGTAGAAGAGAGCTACAACAAACAAAATGATAAGGTGTACGCACACAGTAGTGAAGAAGCGAGCAACCGTATTCCGCGTGTCCAACGAGGTCATTTTCCATCCTCGCTCATGGTATGGTTGGGAGTTTCTTATTGGGGCTTAACAGAGGTACATTTTTGTGAGAAAGGTGTAAAAACGAATGCTGTTGTGTATCAAAATACAGTCCTGACGAACCTTGTGGAACCTGTTTCTCATACCATGTTCAATAACAGGCACTGGGTATTCCAACAAGATTCGGCGCCAGCTCATAGAGCGAAGAGCACACAAGGCTGGCTGGCGGCGCGTGAAATCGACTTCATCCGGCACGAAGACTGGCCCTCCTCCAGTCCAGATTTGAATCCGTTAGATTACAAGATATGGCAACACTTGGAGGAAAAGGCGTGCTCAAAGCCTCATCCCAATTTGGAGTCACTCAAGACATCCTTGATTAAGGCAGCCGCCGATATTGACATGGACCTCGTTCGTGCTGCGATAGACAACTGGCCGCGCAGATTGAAGGCTTGTATTCAAAATCACGGAGGTCATTTTGAATAAACTTTAATGTCATAAGAATCTATGTTTTGTTAAGTTCATTTTGGTATATGAATGGTTACATAATTAATAAACTTGTTACAATTATTTTACATTAAACATGTGACAGAATTTATGACCTGACTAGGTATATACTCACAAGAATTGCTCGTCTATAGATATAAGATAAATATTTGAACCATTTCATATATTTATCGCAACTACAAATTCGGACCGATTGAAGAGCACGGAATTTTTCATTACTTATTCTGTGACGAATTCTGGGAATCCTCTTTCTTTGAATGACATATACCTAAATAAAAGAGCGGCAAAATTGTCTTCGCCCCGGGCGGCCGTCACCCACGCTACGCCGCTGACAACAACATCGCCATTTAGTCTAGTAAGCATCTAAGCGCTTATGTTTCTCTTCGTGCAGGGACGAAGTAAGAAAACTAACCTATAAGCCGGGGTCGGCCTGTCATAAAAGACAAAGTCTGGACCACCCTTGGTCAATATAGATAGATAATACTTTATTGGCACCTACTTAACCTAATAATACAAACAAGAGTATACCAGCGTTATAACCTTGTGTTATGATCCGGCATTTGTGACGCAGGTTTCTGTATATCTGTAGCAGCACCACGATTTGCTCTTCAGTCTTCACTCTTACAAGCAAGCGAGACAAATGCGGCGAGCGTTTTTTTTTCTTAAAGCTAAAGCTGTTGTTGTCTCAGACGACTCGACAGCGACTCCGGACGTTGAGGCATTCCAACCCCGTGGGAGCGGGGTCGATCAGCCGTGGCAGCGTGCTCGGACACGCGCCTCCTGTGAGGTGCGTTTCCGGCTCGACCGCTGACGCGGCGAGCGTAGAAAACCGCAACGTTTTATATTTACGGTGTGCGACACGATACGCAGATATCTTCCGTCTCGCTCACACAGTTACATTTTATACTTGTATATTGTTTCGTTTTAACTTAGCATATTTAGTATTATATCGTTGTAACATAGCATCTATACATAACCACACAATACAAAATACACGTAGAATAGATGTGTTGCGGGGGAATTTCTTTCGCCGTTTCTTCTCTCCCAGATATAAGCACTCCGAAACGGTAGTAGATTAGAATAGGATCGGCTTCACCGGTGAAGTCGATAGTCCCCAAATTAATAGTACTCTTGCCATTCGTGGCCGCTATCAACTGTCCCCATGCAGCGTTCGAGCCGGGAGCGCGCCTCACAGGAGACGCGCCCCGAGCACGCTGCCACGGCTGATCGACCCCGCTCCCACGGGGTCGGAATGCCTTTTCCGCCCAGTGTCGCTGTCGTTAGTCGTCTGTGACGATAACAGCCTTAGCTTTAAGAAAAAAAAAATCAATAAATCATGGAATCCTAGAACAGTGTCTTATTACAAACAACAAAGAAGACCTCCGAAGAAGAACTTGCGTGTTCGCAGTGCCCAAACGTCGAAAATATCTATAAGCGACGGTAACTGCTTGCTATTCAGTGGGCCGTCAGCCTGACTGCTGTTAATCAACAATAAAAAAACATGCGAGACAGTCTTTGGGGACTGCCGATAGAAGTGAAAACTAAGTAACATGTGAATTGTATCGTCGAGCTATTGAATTATTATTTTCGGTTTATAGAGAAGTGTTTATGATCAAGGATTTTTAAAGGAAACTTTAGTTTAAATTGGTCATTAACACTTCTTTACAAACCAAAAATTGTTCACCCAAAAAGTGCTCAACGCGCCTAAAGAAGTTTTCACTTCAAAAACTCGACTGTATTTCATTGTAATAAAGTCGCAACTCGAATAGATATGTATAAGTAATGCAATGCAATCATTTAAGAGTTACATTATAAAATAAACCTTAAGTCATTGTTAATAAGGTTGGTATTACTGGAGCAAAAATCCCTCCGTCTTACAAATTTTCGATCAGGTCACATGTCCTGACTCGAGTTTAACATTTTTTACCCATCACAAAAAAATGCACAACGCCGCTAAAGAAGTTTCACTTCAAAAATTATAATAATGAAACGTCAAAGCCAAAAAAATCATCATCATCATCCCAGTGTTAAATTCCGGTTACCACCCAAACTTCCGCTTCGATGCTCGGGATCTGCATTCTAACTTTTTCTTCTCCACTTTGCACGGTCTCTGGCATAGCTGGTAATCAGTCCATTGGCACACATATCACCCTTTACGACGTCAAGCCAGAACTTTTTGGGCCTACCCTTGCTGCTGGAGGCCGGCGGAGACGGCATGGCTAAATATATGTTGTCCTGATATTGCTGTAGGACAGCAGACAGGCTGACGGCCCACTTAGAATTTAGCAGTTATCATCGCCGTCGTATGGATGGCGACAACCTTTGGTCCTAAGTATACCACCATAATAACCTTACGTTGTGTTCCGGCATTAGTGACCCAAGTTCCTGTAACCTTATGGGACAGCAGCGTGTTCGCAACGCCACTGGCGTTGCAAACACCCATAGGCGACGGTAACTGCTAAATTCTAAGCGGGCCGTCAGCCTGTCTGCTGTCCTACAGCAATAAAAAAAAGTGTTCAATGATGTTCGTTTTCTTGCCGCGGAGAAGTGGGGCAAAGGTGTAGCATGCGTACTAAAACTTCTCATAATTTTTCAATTTACTTTTTTCTGTTATTCGACCAACCAAGGGGGTGGGAACGGTTAGTACTATATATACTTACAGGCGATGTTCCAACTCTAAAGAACATCCTTAGCGGTTCCAAGATCACGCCAGGTAGGAGACTGTACTCTTCATCCGCATACCAGGTAGCCACCTTCTCAAGACCCTGTTCCTTGTACATCGACAGGATGAACCGGGATCGAAGTTGCAGTTCTGATCTGTATAACATAAATAAATATAGGACAGCACACAACGTCATTTAGCCCTAAAGCATGTAGCTTAGCACTTGTGTTATGGGTACTAGATAACTAATATACTATAGTACATATATACTAGAGAGTTTTATCTGTGTATGAGCGGAGAAAGAATACTGACCTCCATGGGCGTAGCATGCCTTGAAGGGGTCCTATATCAAAATTAGTTGGGGGCCCAAATGAAGGGTAAAGATCTCTCACAAAAGCAATAAAAATGCTTGCATTAAATTAAAATAAATATTTACTCATTATAAGCTATCACTTCCTTCTAGAAATTGAGCTAGTCCAGACCTTGCCTCTTTTTCGGCAAATTTATTTATTAAATCATCTATAGCTGAAGACGATTTCAGTTCTTCTAAACAGCGTGTTCGTGATGTCACTGGCGTTGCAAACGCCCATAGGCAACGGTTACTGCTAAATTCTAAGTGAGCCGTCAGCCTGTCTGTTGTCATACAGCAATAAAAAAACACTATTTTTAAGAACATTGAAAAATCATCAGAGTATCCAAAAATTACCCTAAGCAGGGTAATTTTTTAATTTTAATATTAATGTTTAAAGGTCACGATTTTTAATTTTCTATTTTACATTCAAATATCATTGAAAACTTTTTAAAGTTTAGAATTTTGTTCTCGTCCCTGTAATTTCCCATAAAAGCATGTGTTATATCACTCGTGGTAACGAATTCGTTATCAAGGTACAAAATTCCATGGACATTTCACATTCCAATGACCTCCATCGGACAACGGTTTCAGGAGGTTAAGGGTTGAATCACACCGGAATGGCAGCGGCGCGGCGAGCACTTTCAGTGTGAAATAATTTTAAACCTTATCTACATAATTAAAAGATCAGTGTCGCGGTGCCGTGAGCGGCCTTGTGTCGCCGCTGGAGCCGCGGGCGGGCGGCGGCTGCGTCGCGACCTTTTAAAGCGATACTAATCTTTTAATTATGTAGATAAGGTTTAAAATTATTTCACACTGAAAGTGCTCGCCGCGCCGCTGCCGGCCGCTGCCATTCCGGTGTGACTCAACCCTAATAATGGTTCAATTTCCATTCCGAGTCCAAACGAATGTACTGAATGTAATTTAATATACTTTTTGTAGTTTTTTCTTCTTTTTATTGCTAAGGAACAGCGGATAGAACGGTCCACTTAATAACAAGGAGTTATCGTCGCCCACAGTTTTGCGACGTTAGGGGCAACACCAACACGCTGCTATCTGCACAGGGATACTGGAACCTGGGTCACTAATGCCGGAACACAAAGTTATTATGGCGGCATACTTATAGACCAAGGGTGGTTGTCATCCTACCACGTAGCTAGGATTTTGTCGCCTTTTACGATACGCCGATCCGGTCGTAGAGGTCAGTAATCTTACTCCACCCCTACACAGAGGTATATAAACATACATAAAATTTCTCGGCACGTGATTCAAACCCGTTACCTCAGTAAGCATTACAACAGCATTGCATGGTAGTAATAATAATAATATTTTGTGACAATTTACACAGCGCCATCTAGTCCCAAACTAAGTAGCATAGCACTTGTGTTATGGGTACTAGACAACTGATATACTACTTATATACTTTTTTTTTGTAAATAAATACATATTATACATAAACACCCAGACGCGAGACGGGAATCGAACCCGTGACATCCGCAAGCGTACCGAAGTGCGTTATCCGTTATGCCACCGAAGTAGTCGTCTAAATATGGTAAAAAAACCGACCTCTCTTCATTCCAGAAGAACACCGTCTCGTTATTAAACATATCATCTGCGAACTGCTTGAAAACTAGTTCTTTTGTCTCATTCATTGTATTTTCAAGTTTGTCACAATCCAATTTAGTTACAATTAAATCGCTGGACAGTTTCGCGAAGACTTCGCTTAAGTAGAATATAAGAGAGTTCAAGATTTCTTGGGTTCTCTGAAAAGCAAAGTGGGTTATCGTTAAGGAGTATTAATTACATCATATGGGGAGAAGTTGAAAGAGTGTCCAAAAACCCGCCAGAATGGCAGCTACAGAGTTTGCTTTAAATGTAACTGTTATAGATGATTCTTTTTATTGCTATAGGTAAGCAGACAGGTGTTTGCAACGCCAGGTGCATCGCGAACACGCTGCGTAGTGGTACTGGAACCTGATTACTTATGAACATATATCACAAGATTATTATGGCGAAATATTTAAAAACCAGTGGTGGTTGCCATCCAGACGGGCTCGGAACCCTACCTAACCTGACCTAGCTTGGGTGGTTTTGTCGCCTTTTACGACAGGCTGACCCCGGTCGCAGAGGTCAGTCAAAGTGTAAAGTGTCTGTCAGAATACATTAAGATGTAAATCAGAATAAACCGCCAACAGTTATTAGAGCGGGATAGATTTTTTTTAACTCTGTTGACTTCCTTTTTATCCGTGCAGGGGCGGAGAAAGAATACTAATCCCTACGGCCGGGGTCAGCTTGTCGTAAAAAACGACAAAACAACTCAGCCTACATGGTAAGGCCACAAGCCCGCCAGGCGACCACCCTTGGCTTATAAGTATGCTGCCATAATAACCTTGTGTTATGTTCCGGCATTAGTTACCCAGGTTCCTACCGGACAGCAGCGTGTTCGCGGTCGTAGCAAGGCAAACATCCATAGGCAACGGTAACTGCTTAACTATTAAGTGGGCTGTTAACCTGTTTGCTATTATACCTTGTATGCTATTATACCTTGTATTTGCTGTATACCTTGGATGGCCAAAAGAACAAATAAATCTATTCTGGACCAGCTTCGCATTAAAGTTAGGCTCTCAACAATCTGACGGACGATTCTTGGGTACTTTGGTCACGTACTCGACGACAGCCGGATAACTTGGATAAGCTGGTCGTGACGGGCAAGTTGGAAGGAAAGCGACCCCGTGGCTGATCACCTAGCCGCTGGTGTGACCAAGTAACCGCCCTCACTGGACTCCCAATAGCAACCGCTATTCGAGAAGCTGAGGACCGGACGACGTGGAAACAGCTTACGAGACAGGCCACGGTCGATTTTCAAGGACACGACCTTCAATAATGAAGAATTTGACTAAGAAGAGAAAGTCAGCTGAAGAATATTTACCTGAAAATCTGTAGGGCATACGCATTCTCTGATTCCAATAATTCTGCAGCATTCTGAAGGGTCCACTTGGAGTATGGCTGTGGGGAGAATTAGGTCGGATGCGTCTACTTCCATATAATCAGTTATTACCAAATTCCATGTATAACTACGACGGACCAGTTTTTCTTTGACTGACTGCAACATCGATTGTAATTTTTTAATTCCCTAATTTTATTAGTTCAGTTTTCTTTTAAATTTACTAACACATCTTGTCCATTGGATGCGAACTAGCATCAGATGAACTTGAGGAACTTGGAGGGGAGTGTAGTTGCCAACTCCCACTTCCGCTCCACTGCCTCCGACGGTGGTCTATCCACCGGGATAGACCACCGTCGGAGGCAGTGGAGCCGTCGCTCCTGACTATGGACCATGGAAGAAACAGGGCCGGAAGCGATATTTTGGGATGCTAGCTAGAGCATTGTGTGAATTATCCTAGATTATTTATCTATATATCTAGATTATTTATCTATTCATTAATATTTTTTTAGAAATATTGAATATATATTTTTGAATTTATTAAATAACAAATTAATAAATTTATTTATTTTGTTTTAAATTCATTCTCAATTTCTATTAAATAATTAAATTTAAACAATGCTTTCAAGCGATATATGTATTGAAAAATATCGATATTATTGTAGAATTCGATATTTAAAATATTGATATAATATTTTTAAGTGCACATCCCTAGCTGAAACTCGACGGACCCAAATTAGGCAATGAATGTATTGCTTGCCCCGCTCAGAAGAAGCTCATAAGGCCTATCATCCTAGATTTCGTTTAATACTATTACAGTAAATTAATTAAAATAAAAAATTACGTTGCCGACCGTTGAAATAAAAATAATTATATTGCTATTATGTTTAATTTTTTTATACAATTTAATTTTATACTCAAAGTTGTACAGAATAGAAAAAGAAATCCTAACTAATATTATAAATGCAAAAGTGAGTTTGTTTATTACGCTTTCACGCCTAAACCGCGTGGATTGGGCTTTGGAGATGGACATGGGCAAGCGTCGCCAAGGGGGCGCAGTTGACCCCCCCCCTAGAGATCAAAGTGTGATTTAATTATTTTGCTGTCGAGGGCTTGTGAAGTTTTATACATTGATACTAAAACCGTTCTTATTACAATCGTCATCGAGGCAAAGACTTCCAACGTGTAACGCTTCATGCTTTCGACTGTACCAGGCGTTCATATTTTTTATCCTTCATAGTATTGCCCCATTGCCCCCCCCCCCCCCCCTCCCCATTAGTCAAAAGCTGGCGACGCCCTTGGACATAGGTTACTTTAAATTCATATGTCAGAACAACGTTTGCCGGGTAAACTAGTATAAAATACATACATATAATCACGCCTCTTTCCCGTAGGCGTAGGCATAGACCACTTCTTTCCACTTGCTACGATCCTTACATACTTGTTTCGCTTCGTCCACTTCCATTATTCCCTTCATACATGTCCTTTGGTTTAGGGTGGTACTCTTGACCTGGCCTTTTTTCAAGACATCCCTGACCTGGTCTCGAAACGTCCGCCTAGGTCTACCCCGTCCAACACTTCCATTCGCACTCGCCTTATGCACTTTTTTCGTCAATCGTTCTTCATTCATTCTCTCGACATGGCCAAAACATCTCAGCATACGTTTCTCAATTTTCGTCACTACATCTTCTTTCAGACCACAACGTTTCCTTATCTCACTATTTCTTATCCTGTCACTCAGTTTACTTCTTAACGCTCTAGTATAAAATAAAACTGCAAAAATATTCGCTGGTGATTTTGTTTCGCAGTTTCTCCAGTCAGCGTTTTGTATTGGAAACGGTAGTGATTTATATATCTAAATAAATTATTTTGAACTTGATTATAATAAGTCTTACCCGTTTATATGTGTCCATAACAAACCCACTCTCCCCAACTAGTACATAGAAACTGGGTTCAGGTCTCATGTTCTTCAGCATTTTGGCGGAATCACGGCTTAGCCCAGGGTTTACCCACACACGGATATTGGAATTACCCATCAGTTTGTATAGGGTCTTATCCACGTCTGTCAGGAAGAATACCTTTTTTATTGCAGCAGACAGGCTGAAGGTCCACTTTCAATACTGCGAACACGCTGCCTACGCCACAACACAATGTTATTATGTCGGCATATTCAAAATCATTGGCAACCAGATGGGCTTGTAGCCCTAACTAGGGTTGTATTGTCACCTTGTACGACAGGCCACACCCGACCTGACTAGGGCTTAATACTCCTGCTCGGCCCTGTCAAACTTTTCCTCCCTTTCTATATGATTTAAAAGTTATAAAAAATGTATTTAGATGGTATATCTATACGTTGGAAGAAGAAGGTAGTTTTATAATTTTTTTATTAAATACATTTAATAAAAAATTTATAAAACTACCTTTGATAAAATTTATAAAAGTTTTATCCCTGCAGGGGCGGAGAAAGAATACTAGCCTCAGCGGCCGAGGTCGGCCTGTCGTAAAAGGTGACAAAACAACCCACCCTAGCTACGTGGTAGGGCTTCAAGCCTGTCTGGATGGTCTTAAGTATGCCGCCATAATAACCTTGTGTTGTGTTCCGGCATTAGTGACCCAAGTTCCTGTACCGTTATCGGACAGCAGCGAGTTCGCGATGCCATTGGCGTTGAAAACACCCATAGGCGACGGTAACTGATAAATTCTAAGCCGGCTGTCAGCCTGTCTGCTGTCCTACAGCAATAAAAAAACTGAGTATCAGAACAAGTGTGTAAACGTTATATTATAGATGACGTGAACGTCTGTCCTTCTGGGAATAAGGACAAGAATACGAACGACAAACTTGAGTACGACGCGTAGATGAAGACGAACTCCACTGGCCTAATTGGTAAGCGCGATTGGTACGGATCTGTAATAGATGTGGGTTCATATCCCACGCGTGGTACTCATTTTTTCCGTTCGTAAACGAGTTTTTTTGTAAATAATCTATCCAATAAAAACAAAACTATCGATAATTTAACACTATTGAAACTATCGACAGTATCCGACTGTGGCGCGCATCAGTTCACACCGCTCGCCATCATATTTAAGCGGAAAATACCGTTAGGCGCGGACACCGCCCTCTGCTGTCTGGGGAAACTCATCCGATCGCTCACGACGCCACCGCGCGCCAAGATCCTACGCGCTCGCCTCGTAAGTTCGTAACAGGTCGCGTGCCCGCCAATAAAGCGACAATCGCAAAGACCGTTAGTTTTAATCTACCGTCATGCTATGATGGCCGTTTTGACGTTTGTCCATAGTGACGTGCAGTTATTGACAATAAAGAACAGCAATTTGCTCCTTCAAATGTAATTACTAATTAATATAAAACTTCATGGAGTGGACAAACGTCAAAATAGTCATCATAGCGTGCCGATAGTCTAATATATAAAATTCTCGTGTCACAGTTTTCGTTGCCATATTCCTCCGAAACGGCTTGACCGATTCTCATGAAATTTTGTGAGCATATTGAGTAGGTCTGAGAATCGGCCAACATCTATTTTTCATACCCCTAAATGATAAGGGTGACCCACCCCCAATTTTTTTTTTAATTATTTTTTACATTTTATTATTTATATGGCAGAACAACGTTTGCCGGGTCAGCTAGTGTATAATCGTATTGTGACGAACTTTCTATACGTACTCTCTAATTATATTGTTGTAACTTTAAAATTATTGTAGCTATTGACAATACAGTGCATCTTTAGAAATTCCGTTGTTTAATTTCTGTATTTAGTGTTACTGCATTTTGAGTTGGGACTCATAAAGCGCCCACACGACCATTAACACAGATCAACATGGAACATTATCAACCAACTTAGGCCTCAGCTGCCCTATCACAAGAATGGGCAATACTTACAATCGTCTTAGCTCTAATTTCGAAGATCTCGATATCTTTCACAAATCTTATAATTGGTTTAGGGGTAAAGTGTTGAGCTCAGTTGCGACTGTAAAATGATTGATGTGCTGGTTCATGTTTCCGCTTATATTTTATAACAAAAAGAGTGTAAAAAGAATCAAGGCAGTGAAATAAATTAAAATTAATTTATTTCACTGCCTTGATTCTTTTTACTCTTTTTGTTTTGTTTTTATTAATTTTATTAATCTTGATAATACCAAATTGATTCATGTTTGACTGTGTTAATACTTGACATAATAATTGTGACTATGTATATTATCGACATTAATTAAATGATTACTCCATTGACGACATTTGTATTGTAAATGCTGTGCACTCCTATAATGGGTGCACACATCAGAACTTTTATATTAAATGATTTATTGTAATGTGACTTAATAATGTGTGGACTGTTGGTGTGCCATAAATAATAATTTAAAAAAAAACATTTGAAAGCCAGTTATCTACTAATTTCATATTTTCGCATTATAAAGATTTTATTCTCATATTTTTTTCCAAGTGCCCCAATAAGAAATACAACTTCAAAAACTCTTACCAGCCTCGCGTTCGACTATGATGGCTGCATCGGTAGCATTTCTGGACTCCAAATAGTCATTAATGGCCTTCACGAGTTGCTGTGAACCCAATTCCGTGCGTATGAGCGGCACACCTACAAAATTTACCATTGTACAATACTTTGTTCAATAGTTTTGTGGTGCGCATCGGTGATTGGCTGCTATTATACCATTAGGCTCCGGCTCCGCCCACTGCTGATCGGCGGAGCTCTCTCGGGATCGCTCGCTATAGCACTCGTTTACCGAGTGCCATAGTGTAAGGCTGCATGCCCGCCAATCTAACCGACACGCAAACATCATCAGTTTTTTTATAATTCTTATTCTGTGACGTACTTTTTAGTACTGTAAAGAAAGAAACAGATATACAGAATGTGTTTCTTGCTTCATTATTCTGAATACTTGACATTGTATCTAGTATTCATTACTTTAAATATAATATATTATAATAATGTTAAAGCGCCATAGTTTAAAAAATGTATTCTCTAAATTCTAGCCTGTCCACACCTGGACTACTTTCCCAAATTTGTGTCACACAATCCTTCTAGATCAGCAATTTAGGACACTTCGTCGGTCTATATGTAGAGCGATCTGCACTCCAGACCTCGTTAGTTCCATCGCCCATCGATCTTACGAGATGGAATCAGCCCACTGCCTTCAGTTTAGACGTGTTTCTACATCTCTTACAAATATCCTCATCTCGGATAAGAGAAAGGCCCAACAAAGCCCGTTTTATCCCCCTTATAGCCCCCTATTTATCCATGCAGGGGCGGATAAAAAATACTAACCTCTGCGCCCGGGGTTGGTCTGTCGTAAAAGGTGACAAAACAACCCACCCTAGCTACACGATAGGGCCCCAAGCCCTGGATGGCGACCACCTTTGGTCTTAAGTATGCCGCCATAATAACCTTGTTGTGTTCCGGCATTAGTGCCCCAAGTTCCATACCCTTATGCGACAGCAGCGTATTCGCGATGGCACTGGCTGCCTGGTCAGCCTGTCTGCTGTCCTACAGAAAAAAATAAAAATCCCGTTGAGCCAAAATTCTCGATCCTGTAGGTTGACATTAATAGGACACATTGCTCGAAGACTTTCATCTTCATGTTCTAGAGGATGGTCGGCGAGATATGACGGTGATTGCCTAAAGCTCTATCTGAATCTTCCCTCACGAACTTGTGAAAATATTCCTGCACAATTTCCAGGAGATAGCAACAAGGTATCTAGGTATATACCTGTATCCGAAGAGATCTGCTCCGCGTAATGCCATGGTGACCAGCTAAAGTCTATCATCATTGACACGCCATTGGAGATATGAGAACAAACTGAAAAATAGAACGGTATGTCACTTGCAAGGCAACAAAAACCACCCTCCCAAATTCCCTAAGACTGGTCCAGAATAGGACATACTGGAAGAGAATTTCGCAAGAGGGAACACCAATCACATCCCTCAATCGTAAAGATCTGATAAAAAAGAAATTATAGGTATCAGTTTACTTTATCAAGCCTAATGAACAGGTAGTGGGACCTATAACTTCTGTGGAAGGAGTACTTACGCATGCCATAAGCTTCATCTTCATTCTCTCTGTCCAGGAAAATAATTGAATCTGTCAACTTCAAGTCTGGGTTCGATTCTTCTGTAGTTTTCAGGGCTCTACTTATCTTCTGAGTCAAGTCTTTATCGTGAGCTTCTAATATGAATACTGAAACAGAAAATTCCGTTTTTTTATTGCTGTGGGACAGTAGACAGGCTGACGACCCGCTTAGAAATTAACAGTTACTGTCGCCTATGGGTGTTTGCAACGCCAGTGGCATCGCGAACACGCTGCTGTCCCATAAGGATAAAGGAACTTAAGTCACTAATGGCCGGAACACAACAAAGTTATTATGGTGGCATATATACAGAACAATGGAACACCTACTGTGTACATGTGATGCATTGGCCAGGAGGCGAATGAATCTTTTGGGTGTAGGATATCCAACACCGGAAGACTACAGGCTCCTATCTCCATACCTCATTGTTAAGTTCATGAAGCAAATTTTCAATGAGATTGGAGAGGAGTGATTGCTATCTAGGGGAACACAAAAGATCCCATTGGGTCGAAGTGTCCGAGATATTTCTCGGGCCCCAAAATAAGATAAGATATTATGGTGGCATATTTAAAACCAAAGGTGGTCGCCATACAGACGGGCTTGGCAGCCCTACCAAGTGGCTAGGGTGGGTTATGTCGCCTTTTACGACAGGCCGACCTCGGCCGAAGAGGTCAGAATTCTTTCTCCGCCCCTGCACGGATAGAAACCGTGCGGTCTTTTACTGTCTTTCATCCCTAACATCACTATTCTCGGTGCAGGGGATTAGGAATAGTGACCCCTGGGGCAGGGGTCGCCTGTTGTAAAAGGCACCAAAACCACTAGGTGGTAGGTTTCCAAGTCCAGCTGAATGACAACCACCCCTGTAATAACTATGCTGACATAGTAAATTTGTGTTCCGGCATAAGTAACCCACATTCCACTTTCCCTGCGCGAATGGTGGCGTGCCCCTGGTGTCGCATATCCATAGGCCTTTTTATTCGTGAAGGGACGGAGAAGGAATACTAACCTCTGCAGCCGGCGTCGGCCTGTCGTAAAAGGCGACAAAACAAACCACCCTAGCTACGTCGTATGGCCTCAAGCCCGTCTGGATGACGACCACCTTTGGTCTTAGTATGTTGACATAATAACCTTGTGTTATAGTTCGGCACTAGTGACCCAAGTATCGTGTACCCTTACGGGACAGCAGCGTGTTCGCGATGCCACTGGCGTTACAAACACCCATAGGCGACGGTAACTGCTAAATTCTAAGTGGGCCGAGCAATGAAAAAGGCTTTTTTCTCCTGTCGTAAAAGGCGACAAAAGAACCCTAGGTGGTAAGGCTCCAAGCCCGTCTGAATGACAACCAAGGGTCTCTCAATATGCCGCCATAATAACCTTGTATAAGAGACCCACTAATTCCCCTACAAAGACAGCAGCTTATTAGGGGGTCCTTGGCGTCATATATCCATATGCCACAGTAACTGCTTATTGTTAGGTGGGTCGTCAGCCTGTCTGCTTCCAAAATGCCTGGCTGACCAGAGCCGGGGTCGAGTTAGGAGGACGACTGCGATGATCTGATAGGTTTCACATAAAACTAATAGAATATTCTAGAAATAAGGTATGCTGAGTTGCGACGAGGAGGAAATTTTACTTAAAAAAACATATCTTAATTACGTTCGCCCCCTTTAAGTTTCATTTTCGTGACAAAAAGTAGCCTATGGCCTTCTCCAAGGTCCAATCTATATCAACTTAACAGACAGACAGAGCTACTTTCACATATATAATATTTAATAAAAGTTAGATTATTTTATATTATACATTACACATAACGCCATCTAGTCCCAAACTAAGTTGCATAGCAGATGTGTTATGGGTACTAGACAACTGATATACTACATACATACTTTTTTGTAAATAAATACATATTATTATTTTTTTTTTTTATTGCTTGAGTTCAGCAGACAAGCAAACGGCCCACCCTGGCAGGTAGTCACCGTCGCCTATGGACGTTTGCAGCACCAGAGGCACCACCAACGCGCTGCCGGTCTCGAAGAAATTTTATAACGCCTTTTTTGAAGAACCCCATATCATACCGCGCTGAGAAAACCTCAGCCGGAAGCTCATTCCAGATCCTGAGAGTACGCAACATGAACGTTCTGGAGAACCGTTTCGTACAGGAAGGAAGAGGCTCCAAGAAATGGGGATGAACACCCAGCCGATGGCGGGCAGTGCGGTGGTAGAAAGACGACGAGGGCATCATCCTAAATAGTTCTTCAGAACACTCCCCGTTGTACAGACGGTAGAATACGCAAAGAGATGCAAAGTCTCTCCGAAGTCCAAGCGTGTCTAAACCGTCTGTGAGCATGGGATCGCCGACAACACGAACTGCGCGCCGTTGGATCGAGTCTAGGGGATTGAGCTGACAGGCCGGTGCTCCAGCCCATAAATATGAGCAGTACTCCATATGCGGTCTGACCTGTGCTTTATATAGCACAAGCCGTTGCCTTGGACTGAAGTACTGCTTGGACCGGTTTAGCACACCTAGCTTTTTGGAGGCAAGCTTAGCTTTACCCTCCAATTGTCCCCTAAACTGCACATCATTCGTGATGTCGACACCAAGGATCCCAATACTACTTGCGATGGAAAGAGAGGTTCCTTGAAACTGTGTATTATACATAAACACCCAGATGCTGGACGGGAATCGAACCCGTGAGCTCCACATGCGTACAGACGTGCGTTAGCAATTACGCTAGGAGTTCGTCAAATATAATTTTATATACCGCTCCTCTATTTCTAGTGTTAAAGACTTACCTAATTTCAAACTTATCTCTGACAAAACGCAACCGACATTGAAAATTAAAAAAAGTATGCACAAATGTATATCCATTTTATCCGACCTTGAGTCTTCTGTAAATGTCAAAAATATAATTAAATAGCATAACATACAGCACACATTGGATTACCCCGATGGACCACCGTTTAGACAGATTTTTCGTCTAAGGGATCGTGACCTATTTCTGTCAAGTTTACCCCCCCTCTCTCCTACCCGTATATACGCCGGGCGGTGAGCACGCACCAGTCGTGTTCTACGTCCCGCTTACCATATTATCCATCCGCGGCCGGGCTCTCGAGGCCATCTTCCCCCGCGGCCCAGTCCACTTCGAACCGCGCGTAGAGGGAACCCTTGCCCGGCCTTGACCAAACCCAAAAAGGGCAAGATCCCGTAGTGCTCGCTTCCGATACAACCCACCCTACGCGGTAGGGCCCCAAGTCCGTCTGGATGGCGACCACTTTGGTCTTAATGTTTTATGAAATATCGAAATATTTAGCACTCGGCTTGCGTGTGACTTTGCGCCCGGGTGCACACGCACTCCTTGAACCTTTGAGGAAAGAAGGCCCTGGTTGTTATGTCGCCTTTTACAACAGGCCGTCCCGGCCGCAGGAACAGTATTCCTGCTACTCAGCACAATTTAACAGTGTTTAACTTTAAAATACCTGACTATGAATGCAGAGACTAATTACAAGACCGACAATGATTACAGGACCGTATTTTATTGACGAGTATCGCTGAAATGTATTCCTGAAGTAAATAGGGTATGAACAAAGTTAGAAGAACGTAAAATATTGTACGTAATTTTTCCAACATCTTAAGCGGCCATCTTGTCTTATATATTTTTATCTGAAACAAATTATTGTATTAAATTAGCTTCTAAACGCGCGGAACGTTCGACATTCGACCTCCCTGAAGACCACTCTCTGCGCCGTGCACAATTGGCTTCAGTTACTCCTAACTCTCACTGACCGTGCCATAACATTGTGTGTTCAGTGCGTGACATTTAGCTGGTGCCGTGTAAAAGTTCCTCCGCGAGCGGACCTGAACCGAACTGGTAAGGGGTGAAATCAAGGACAGTGCGTATTTCTTAGCCCATTGCAAGGTATCCCGTATCGTTATCCGTGCAGGGGCGGAGAAAGAATACTAACCTCTGCGGGCGGGGTCGGCCTGTCGTAAAAGGCGACAAAACAACCCACCCTAGCTACGTGGTAGGACCCCAAGCCCGTCTGGATGTCGACCACCTTTGGTCTTAAGTATGCCGCCTTATTAACCTTGTGTTGTGTTCCGGCATTAGTGACCCAAGTTCCTGTACCCTTATGGGGCAGCAGCGTGTTCGCGATGCCACTGACGTTGCAAACACCAATAGACGACAGTAATTGCTAAATTCTAAGCGGGCCATCACCATGTCTGCTGTCCTACAGCATTAAAAAACTCTAACCACAGCTCCTATCCCACTCCTCTTTCGTACAGTCCACTGCTCTCGAGCTATCCTTCTCATTCCAGCTAAAATTCAAAAGACAGGCAAACGACGCACCCTGGCAGGTGGTGACCGTCGCCTAAGGACGTTTGCAACACCAGAGGCATTACCAACGCGCTGCCGGCCTCGAAGAAATCATAAAACGCCTTTTTGAAAAACCCCATATCGTACCGCGCTGAGAAAACCTCAGCCGGAAGCTCATTCCAGATCATGAGAGTACGCAACATGAACATTCTTGAGACCGTTTCCAAGAAATATGAGTGCATTTTATTTATTGTTGATTCTCCGTGCAGAGGCGGAGTAATACCTAAGAATACGTGCGGCTGGGGTCAGCCTGTCATAAAAGGCGACAAAACAACACTAGCTACATTTGCTGACGCCTGTCTGGATGGCAAACACCTTTGGTCGAATAAATATGCCTAATAATAAAAACATGCGTATTACCTTGTGTTGTGTTCCGTCTTTAGCGACTCAGGTTGCAGCAGCGTGTTCGCGATGCCACTGGCGTTGCAAACGTCCGACTACGGTAACTGCTTATTATTAAGTGAGCCATCAGCTTGTCTGATGTTCCTCAACAATAAATAAAGATTTTATATAATAACTAGCTGACCCGGCGAACTTCGTACCGCCATATTTTTTCTCTAATCGCAACTGAGGAAATAAAACCCTTCCGGTAAAATCGAATTAGCTGAATTTATATTCTAAGAAACAGAACACAGCGCCATCTATTGGGTGTATTTGCAACCTAGATGTCAAACAAGAATTTTATCGATGAATCAACGTACACCGCCATCTATGAGAACTTCATAAAACTAAACAATAAATAAACACTTGCTTATGAAACAATTAATTGATACATTTTATTCGTTTACATTCACGACATAAGCGAATAATTGAGATGATAACTAACCTATCCAGTAAGTTAGACCAAAATACGAGTACATGTGAAATTTGATTGAAATCGGTTCAGTAGTTTTGGAGTTTATTGGCAACATACATCGTGACACAAGATTTTTATATATATACAGAAGATAGAACATTTAGAATTTTAATGCAAACGCATGGATCAAGTCTGATATAAATGATAATTTAATTTAATTAAACGGCCGCCATTATTCGTGTCACTTTCTTAAAAAAAAACAGTTACCTGAAACGTAGCGATAGTTTGTGTCAAAATTAGCGTGTATGGCTTCTTAGCCACTGATTTATGCGGCCTTGCTTAGATAATTCAAGCATAAATTTCATGTAGTCGCTATACAAGTTTTGTTGTATATGATTAATTGTAAGTATTCATTTTCTATTAAAGACTAGTTTGGCATACAAAACGGTGATTATGTAAACAATATTAAGGAGTTGTACACGTGTGTGGAAAAGTATTATTTTTTATTATATTAAATATATCCAATTTGAATTTATGTAAAAAACCGTTCTTTGAAATAGAAATAATGTTTGCATCGTTGTAACGTCCTACATGGAGATATAACCCAAATACTTTCTTTCTACTTCTGCTTTCGTAGCTACTCGACCGTGTTCTCAAATGTCAAGCTAAAAACCAGTGTGCTTATATATGGCTTATATACGCACGTAAGTTATACTTCTTTGGCATAACGGAACAAAAATAGCTAAAGATTTCATCCCGTGTGCCACAACTCTTTGTTTGTAAAATGAATATAAATAATGTAAAAAGTATGCATACCGACAATTAACCTCAAATCTATAAAAGCACTTAATTTTTTTTTAAGATTGAAGTCACTGTTATATAATTTTTTTACAAGTTTTGAATAAATCACTCAATTTGAATAAAGCATTCAATAAATAGTGGTATGCGATACATTCTCCTTGGAAAGAAAATCAAAATACTGGCAGGCGTAGTCCAGATATTAGATGTAATAATAATTAAAAAAGCAATCAATACTCTTTTTAAAAATAGAAGTCATTTGTTTGCATCGTGTCGGAACGTGTTCTTAAAAATGGATAAAATTTAAATTCGCGAGAAAAAAAAAATATGTCTGCTTGATAAATTATACTACGGAGCTGGTAAATCAAGACTTGAGAGCAACATTAGGGGTTCATGCTCCTCCATATTCTATGGTTGCGCGTTGGTGTGCTAAGTTCAGGCGAGGAAGAACTTCCATTAACGACGACTTGAGAATCTCCTCCGTTTTTTTCGGTTAAAAACTTGTAATGATTAGTCCTTTTTTGAGATATTCCCCACATACAATGGCGTTCGTAGCACTCGACGATGTTGTTCCAGGTAGAAAATAGAAATCCAACTAAATGCACTGGCAGACGAGGAATTTTGTTATAATACGGAAATCTTTGTACCCTACCTACCGCTTGGAGACAATAGGCCCGTGCGTCATTTGACACAATGCAGCAAAATCGCGGGTAATATAATCCCCACTCTAGCTTTAGCTTGTGTGTCGAAGCTGTTTGTTTCAGAGGACGTAACAGCGATAACGGACAATGGCATTCCCGCCCCGTGGAATCGTTGTCGATCAGCCGTGGAAGCGTGGGAACGCGCGTCCTGAGTTGCGACATCGGCTCGACCACTGCATGGGGATCAAGAAAGCAAGCGATCCTATTCTAATCTACTACCGTTTCAGAATGTGTATGGCTGGGGAAGAAGAAACGGCGTAAGAAACTCCTCGCAACACATGCATGTGTTGTTTGTGTATTGAGTGGTGTGAGTTCATAGGCTACGGAGGGCGGAAAGTGTTCTTCAACTGCTCTAGCGAGGCATGCGTCTCACACAACAGTGACCAACCGTCCGGCCTCGGGCGCAGGGGTCAGTATTATTAATCCGCCCCTGCATAGAAAAAACTAAAACTTGTGAGGTGTCAAGGGACACCCGGATGGAACGAAGTTCCTTTCGATTAATTAGTGAAGGAATTGTAATAAAATTTTATTTTTTTTAAGTTATAATAATATTTTTTTATTATTAACAAATAACAACAACAATGTAATATAAACTTAATCAGTAACTAACCTAACTCCATCAGCAATATCCGGAACTTGTGCAGAAACACTGTCAGGATTCATTATTATTTTTTATTATTTATTAAGTACAAAAAACCTGTATACACTCAACAAAAATAATCGTCACGACACCATACTGTTCAATGCGAAATAGAAATTAAAATATCTGGCTTGCTTTCTATAAGAGAAAGAGAGACAGACAGAGAAACATGCGCACGCCGCATAGCTTACTATAGCAAAAAGTGTCGTTACAACTTTTCGTGAGAATTTTTTCCGTCTAGCCCCCTTTCACAACGCGCGATAAGGAACTTCGTTCCAAAAAGCGAACGAGCCTCGTACTTTTAAAATAAATCTCAAAACACTTTTGTATCCATTTGTACATCATTGAATATTGAAAACGCTGAACCCAATACCGTGATTTTATTAAGCGTGGGACTTTGAACATATGTTCATAAGACATGCAATATAAAGCCGGTGACACACTAAGCGAGAATGCACCGAACTAGAGTCGTGGGGCTTTTTAACCTTTTCGCACTCATGGGAAAAAAATCCCTTGAAACGTGATGAGATGGAAGACGGGTTAAGGAAGACTGGGTGGGATGAGATATGAGATGGGCTGGCCGAATGGTTGGAAAGGCGCCACGGCGCCCTGACCTTCCGCCTGACGCAGGTCCTCTCGGGGCACGGTTGCTTCGGGAGGTACCTGTGTCGCATAGGGCGGGAGATGACGTCGGGGTGCCACCACTGTGGCGCGGGCGACGAGGAGGACACGGTTGACCACACTGTCGTCGTGTGCCCTGCGTGGCGCGAGGAGCGCCGCGCCCTCGTCGCCCAAATCGGCGTGGACCTGTCGCTCCCGGCCTTGGTTCTGTCCATGGTCGGGGGCGATCCTGGATGGACGGCCGTCGCCTCCTTCTGCGAGGCAGTCATGTCCGCAAAGGAGGCGGCGGAGCGGGAGCGGGAGTCGACCACCAAACTCCCCTCCCGCCAACGCAGGCCACGTCGGCGGCGCCGGAGGTCAAGTAACGACCTCCGGCCGCCGTAAAAAGCGGCCGCGGGCGGCCCCTCGGGGGAGAATCCGCCGCCCGCACTTTTGCCGCGAGGGTGAGGGCTGCGTGCTGTTCCGCGGCCCCCCTCAACTCCTAGAGTTGTTAGGAGAGCGCCGGGGGGACGAAACCCTGACCCCCTGGCGCCAACACTTTAGAAGGGGCCCGCCTCAAGACAAAGGGCGGGCCGGCGCCGGCCCGGGCCACGAGATCGGCAGGCCATATATCCGTGGGCCCGGGCGTAGGCGATAGGAGAACAGCGGGGTTTTTTAGTGGGTAGTCGGATGGCCAAACATCTTTCCCGGAGTCCCACATGGGGAACCCGTCAAGAGAGGTTTTTCCCCGAGACCAAAAAAAAAAAAAAAAAAGGAGACCCATCTCATGCCTCCTCTTCTGCCATTTTGTCCCCCCTCATTCCGTTTCACCCCTATCTCCCTTCCTTCTCCCATGTGATTCGCTCCTTTCTCCCATCTCCGGCATTAGTAACCCAAGTTCCAGTACTCTTTTATAGGACAGCAGCGTGTTCGCGATGCCACTAGCGTCTAAAACACCCATAGGCGACGGTAACTGCTAAATTCTAAGCGGGCCGTCAGCCTGTCTGCTGTCCTATAGCAATAAAAAAATATTCTTCACCATCTGAAGGGAGCAGTGGTTGGTTAAGATGAAAATAGAAAATGAATGAGAGTGTTACGACAACCTGACGGCGCGTACAAATAAGAGACAACTATATAATACTATTGTTTATTATAAAAAAACGTAACGTTACTACGTAAATTTATATAACAAAAAAAAAACGAATTAAATTGTAGTAACCAAATAAATTAAAAGATATGGAAAATACGTTAAACCTATACGACTACACATAGGGGGTGGATTCGCGGCACAGGGAAGTTTATCGGACTACAAAACACTAGGTCCTTGGAAAACTTAACTTAGGACTTCTTCCTGCGCCTGCAGGGTCGTCTGGTTGTCCTTCATAGGCTTCGCGACGTACCCTGCGGCTCAAGGTGGTGTTGCTGCCGGTGGTTTACAAGCCCGTGCGGTGGACGGCCAGCTCGTACTCCCAATCAGGACAGTGGGCGGCGGCTCGCAATTTCAGATCCGGACGGGTTTTTTAAACCGGAATGTGGACGGGCAGCACTCAACCCGAACGGTGGACCCCCGGATTCTGGATTTTAATTTCAACAAAAATGTAGGTAGTTATCGATAGTAATGAAGTTAATTTGTTAATTATTTCGTCGGTACTTAAGGAAATCCGTCTAATCATATTACGGTATTTTAACAAATAAATCTTCTAGCTATGAGCATGGGTTACAATTTATGAACTAATACGAGTTTATTATGCATATAACAATCTTAGATACAATTCATCGGTGGCCATCTTTAACTACAAAAACAAAGGCTTATTATTTTTAAGTACAATATTGAGATTTACTATTATTGAATATTTAACAAATTAACACAATAGTTATAGAAATTAAGATACGTACAAGCCACGATGTCAACTCACACACGCGTGCAATACACAATGGGAATGCGGTCATATCTCTCCTGGTTCCTCGTGGAGGCAGGATTGATTGGATAAAATTATTTATGATAAATTAACGAAGAAAAATACCGCAGCGAAACACATTTAAAACTTACTGGAATGATTAAATAGACAAGGTTATAATTTACTAAGTTTATAATACTCGTTGTCACATTTCGTTACGATTCTAAAATACTTTACAGAACTAAATAGCCATAGCTATTTTCTCGTTATCAAAACGTTTTGAAAAATAGTAATCGAATCAACCTAGGCACAAAACTAGTCAATAGCGACCGACCCTATTGGAATTAATTATTTAAAACTTACCCAAGGGGTTTGAAAATGTTGCGGCCCGAACTCCTTTTAATAATTATTTAATTATATTCTATTTTAAAGAACTACTATGCCACTTATTTAATTTTCCGCGATAATAACGGCTTGTAGCTCTTCTAGTGTCGGAGGAATTGTTCGCGTCTTCGCCTTTTTATATTGGTCGCGGAACGACGTACTCCCACCGCGAGAGGAAAACGACCACTGATCGAATTTCTAGAATTTGGTTAACGCTACTGCAGCATGGAAAGAATTGGAAGGCGCCCGACCTTTGGACCAGCTACTCAAAAAAGAAAATGGCGGAACAGTGACAGAGCAATGAACCTGGGCGAATTGAACTATCATATATGACGTAAGACCCCTTATCAGCTACTCGAAAAAAAACCGGGTGACAGTAACGGAGCAATGAGCCTGAGCGGGAAAGAATTATTCATATGACATAAGACCCATTGTCTTGCCATTCATTCCGCTCATTCGTTCACGAATTTCTAGGCTCCTAATTTACTGAATGGTGTACTCGAAGGTTGGCTTCGCGGCAGCCGCATTGCCTTTTAAGGTCGTTTTAATGTTATTACTAGTTAAAGGACGCGCGATCGAAACAATTATTTAACTGGTTTTTGTTGTAATTATTTTTAATATTGAATATTGGAACTAATTAGATATTAGTATTAAATATTAGGGATTAATTATTAGAATCTTGTTACGACGTAACAAGATACGAATAAGAAAGGAGGTGGGATAAGTTGGAATATGGTATAAATGGACACGTTGTAGAAAACGGCATTCTAATTTTTGCGAAACATTTTCTTGATATCCATACAGAAAAGTTGCGGATGGTACGGACCTTTTTACGAGTTTTATCAAAAACAAGCTTCCTTCACTGTCTACAAACCCTGTTTTTCTAGTAAATTATCTCACGTTTGTAAGGACTGAACCTTTGAAAATGAGATGACCCCAACTCATCACAAACGATTTTCAATGGGATGAAATAAAACGACCAATGTAATATATAATAACTATTTATATAAGTATATAAACATTACATCGACGAGAAAAAAAAATATTTCTTTACTTAACTCACAAAACAAAGGACGTAAAATGGAACATATAAAACATTTAAACTGCGCGAGAAACACAATTTCTACAAATCAAATGTAAAAGTACCGCCTCAGTCAAAACGTTACATTACTTGTGTATATATTCAATTCAGTAATTTCAGAGAACGTATTGAAGATGTAGACTATTATATAGTGTTAACTCTATATAACGAAAACCTCCTTAAAACGTAGAAATTGCTAATTTATTTAGTTTACATCGTTACATATTGCATTTAAACTTTCTATAGCGTAGGAATCCTTAATCGTGAAACATTGTTACTTAAACCCCAATAAACATTAATTTCACTGACCTTCAAACACTACTGATACACAGTCGTAAATATTTCGTACATACCATAGAATTCTTTGAAATGTATACATTTATTTGCTGTAGTTATTCAACGAAGATGATCCCACTATATCCCATGTGAATAAAATATAACGAAATATACAATTACAATACATGCATAGTAAAAACGACAAACAAAAATAACGGATTTTAAAACTTACTTATTTGTACAATTTTATCGGTTGCCACTCTCCGTATAACAAAATAAAATATCATATCTCTTCAATTTCGCTATATAGAGTTTACACTTTATTTAGCGTAACCATTTCAGACGCCATTTTGAATTATAATTTAACTGTCAAAATATTAAGGACACCGTTATGTCTGCCTTACACCTGCATCACCGGCAATAACAAATTAATGCATCTCTAATGAAGTTTGTACTAAAGATGATTGCCTCGGATGTGAGAGATGACGACTCGTACGGTATTTTTTACTCCAAATTACTGACCTGAATTATTTAGTCTCCAACTCATTATTGCCTTCAATCAAAAATTACTACTACAAAAATACAAAACTAAATTTCTCGAACATTTTTAACTCAATTTTAAATTTAGTCTAATTTACTAAAAAAAACCATTCTTCCATTCTCATTTGGGAAAATACCATAATTCAATATTTAATCACTTTTTTTATACTTCCGTGTGCAACGATGTCAATATAATATTCTGTTATGAAATTCAAATATATGTACTGTGAAGTTACAATAAGGTACATACTTACCAGCCAAAGAACTCTTGAGTAAAATAAAATATAAAATTTATTTATATGATGGATGGATTGAGTCTACAAATTTTATTGCAAATCCAAAATCTTCTTTATGTTTTTATTACATAGAACATATGTGTACACGTATAATAAATAAGATTAAAAATATTATTGTTTGCTTGAAAGCTTGGAAATTTAACAAAAATGTTTATCTGATTCTTTTTCGCTTAAATACCGAACTCTCAAATTCAAAATGGCGGTCAATTATCAAAAAGTAACGCAATTTTGATATCAATATCAACTGTCAAACAGTTTATAAACGCTCTGGTGTAATATTTATATATAAGCACGTTAAATGACGAAGACAACTTTTTAAAATATAAATAAGACTTGTATGTTTGCTTGAAACGTTTGAAATTGTGCAAAAAATGTTGCAGGAAGATTAATTTTCGCTTAAATACCGAACTCTCGAATTCATAATGGCGGTAAATTGTCAAAAATGTAATTGTCAGCTTTATATTCGGATACCATTTTGATATCGAAATCAACTGTCAAACAGCTTGTCAAATGACGCGAAAAAATTTTGTAGAACATAAAAATGGCTTGAAGCGATGACCTGCGCAAGGTGGCGAATGGGGGCTGGATGAGATTTGTAGCGCAGACTTGGGGAGGCCTAAGCGGTCACGCACGGCTGCCGACAATAAAAATTACTTGCAATTTTCGATTGAAGGTTTCGAACAGGCCACGACGAGCACATGAAACAATTTATACAGAAATGTGCTTGATTTTTTTTTAATATTTAAATGATTAACAATTAATTATTGTGGAAAAATAAACCTAAACAATATTTTTATTTTAAAGAATTATTAATCTAAAAAAACATATGTAGAATTTTGACAATACGCATTTAAAGGTTGGATGGAAATTCGTCTATAAAAAAATTAAATCAACGCGATCTCTAAGTGATATATTAAAATCAAAACACATTTCAGCATTTGCATCAATTGAAAAAAAAAAATCATACAACCTCACACTACACGTATTATTGAATACACTAACGAATCAATAACCACTTTTTAAATTAATCAAATATATATAACTTTTAAAAAAGTTTTTTTTTTGCCTTGTTACTCTATGGTTTACCACTAAGTTTTTACTTAAATCTAGGGTTTATTTTTTTAAACATTTGTCGTTTATTTTACAATGGGTCCGTTTAGTGATTTGTTTTGTATATTTAGCTAAAAAAATTATTTCGTCAATTTCGATCTATACATATAAAAATGAAAAATACCAATAATTTTTTTTTTTACAAATCTACAAAGCCTCTGAGTTTAATATTGCATTTTATTTATACAGCTTCTTTGTACACTTAATCAAGCCAAGAAGGCTTAGTGCTTGTTGAATTCTCATCTAACTCGTAAGGAAATACGGGTTTGAAAACGGGTGAATAAATGTTACTAAGGGTAATTAGTCAAAATCGATAACTTTTGTGTATAATCGACTAACTTCATTAAATTCAAAATATATTAAAATACTTGCTACACGATCGAAAAGTACTAAAAAAATTTTTTTAATACTATTTACAAATATTAATTTCATAAAAAGCTTACCAATTGTTTTTTTTTTTATGTTAAAAATTCAATAATGAGGTATTCTAGTTTTTAACCGACTACATAATAGATGATGTGTTCGACACTAAATGAACCCAATATGCAAACATAGAGCGAAAACGCTCGAAACAATAACTTAGAACGCTACACACCTCTCCACGACAAATATAATAATAATAAATCTAATTTATACAAGATTTCCATACACCAGAGAGAAAAATAATAATTAAAAAATATAATCTTAAAATATAAAATACCAAGTGCGAATTTGCATATTTTTAAAAACACTATTTTATAAAATAATAAGCTACATTTCACTTTTTTTTTTAATTATATATTATTAAATTTATTTATTTTTATATTGAAAGAAACAAATTTTTTTCACGACGGTAATTATTAATACAATACGAAACTATCAGCGGAAAAGTGACTTAGCGGAAGAACGGCTCAATAATAGAACAGCTCAACGGTACAGCGATCGGTATAATAGAGTTAGTGTCACTATTCCGTTAGATCCAGGTATTAAAAAAAATCACATTTTTAATCATACTTTCGCTGTATGTGACACAAAATAAACGTTGTTGTTCAAAATAATAGGTATTTTTAATACATACCGAAAAAATTAATATATTGGTAAAAGAAAACATCGTAAGGAAGCAGTGGGATGTCATAGGCTGTTCGTATATAACATATGTATATTGTTGCATATATATATTTTTATCTTAATTAGATCGAAGAAATATTGATAATACTAAAAATTATATAGTCAAGTATTATTTGTTTCTTTTAATATAAAAATATCATGTCGAATATTTAAAAAAAATAAGTATAAATAATGAAAATTTCATTAAAATTTAAATAAATGCTAAAATCCGACACGGCGAGGATTTTATATATTTTTAAATGTGTATTAAATAAAATAAAAATAAGCGATCGAAATTATTGTTTTTTAACGGATCACTTAGAATTTTAAACATTCGTCTCAGCGGCTACGAAGTGTCTGTTGGTTCGATTCTCACGGCGAACAAAATATATTTTTTTTATTGCTAAAGAACAACAGACCGGCTAACGGCCAACTTAATAGCAAGCAGTTACCGTCGCCTATAGATGTTTGCGACGCCAGAGGCACCGCAAACACGCTGCTGACCCATAAGGGTACAGGAACACAACAAGGTTATTATGGCGGTAGACTTTTAGACCAAAGGTCAAAGGCCATCCAGACGAGCTTGGGTCTACCACGAAATATGTACGGTAGAGTATGAACCAACATACCTCTGCAGTCGGGGTCAGACTGACATAAAAGGCGACAAAACCATAGTTTGGTAGGGTCCCAAGGCCGTTTGAATGGCCTCAAATGGTCTCTAATGCCGCCAAACCTTTTACCGTCGCCTATAACCGTCAGCATATCTATTCCGACAAAAAAATTTAATAGTAACATAGTTCGCAAAATATGCAAGCGGCGAAAAATCGATCCTGCAACCTCCCACAAAGGCTCCTCGGTGGCGACCGGGGTTTTTAGTGTGTATGCCATTGCGACCACCCTGGTCATCCTTTGCTACTCAGTCGAGTGGTTGCCCTAGGAGAATGGAGATCCCCACATACCCGCGTCGAGTCTACAGGGGTGGTGACACCGACTGTTTTCACCGGGCAAAAAACAGCGATGGAGCGAACGTAGCGTAGAACGCCCCCAAGTCCGATGGAGCGATATCCTGCGCAATGTTGCCGGTCGGGGCTGACGACGAAAATGTAATGACACGTTTTCATGGTTAAATAAATACTTTGCCCTGCATGGAAACCGACTCTAAATCATTTACTGAAACCACCAAACCATAGGTGTCGTAAGAATTTCATAATTCCCAAATCGACCTGTCTAAATACATGCGCGTTAATTATTATAAAAAAGTGATCCTATAAAAAACATAAATTACGGAAATTTTGTATTTAAAAAAAAATTACACAAAAAATACACTTCCTAGGAACATTAAAGATCTTAAAATACTTAAAATTATAAAAAAATCTGGAAGATTAAATTTAAATTTTAAAATATTATGAATACTTCAAAAAAATACGATATTTTAGATCGGCTTATTAGTCTTGATACTATACATGATTTTTTTATTATATTTCTTGTTTTTTTTTTAAAGCAATTTATTTGACACATTCACTGCCAAGCATTTTGATGAGTATCTGCACTTGTAGATTGTACATAGTTGTGTGTCAATATATTTTTATAAGTTGATAATTTTAAAGATATTTTAATATTTTTTCTCGGGCCATCTGAAAAAAAACTTTATTTCCTTACATTCCCTTTATAATTCCCATTTAGTTCGAAAAAAATTGCCATAAGATAAACGTCAGTCAGCAGTGACCGACATGGCGTTTATAACTATACATTCAACTGTCGGCCAGACCAGTTTAAATATGTTGCAGAACACACAAAATATCAATGTACACATACTTTCTGACCATTTCAGGGGGAGGGAGGTCTTCAAAATGGTCACAGGGAAGAGGGGGGAGGGGGGTTGTCGCGTAGAAAATACCCTCTAAGGTTTTTCGAGCTATATACAAATATGGTGCGTAGCGTTCAGCGCTGTATTAAGACAATTTTCATTGCAAAAATTATTGAAAATCGTATTTACGAATGATTACATGAAAACTAGGGAAGGGTCTAGAGAAGGTCTTCTCATATCAAGGAGGTCAAGACCGATGATGGCGACAAAATTACAATTCGAGGGTGTGGAGTGCTGTGTCGTTTGCCTGCATCACCTGCTTCCAACCTACCCAAACATGGTTTTCTCATATTCTACAAATGATATCCAAAAACAAAAAAAATCAATATTATCACGTGGTATGGATACGTTCCTTAAATGTATAGTAACAGCTTCACAACTCCATCGCATCAAAAACAAGTATCATTTACAACCTTTTTGTATTTGATTTAAAATTGACGGTACATATTTAATTACCATAATATTTATTCCATATAAAAGTATCAAGATCGTTTAAGCCGAGCACGTCAGAAATTAAAAATAGAATTAACACACTAACTAGCGTGTTACGTGAGTAAATTGAATTTGGAAAGCTGCGTTCACACTAGGACATACAATGTAAACTATATTATAACGTCACTCAATTTAACTACAACTCCTTAAAACGTCGTAATCACTTAACTTTGGTTGGTTTACCTTGTTTTCTATACAATACATTCTATATAGCGTCACGCTCACTCTATTTAACGACAACAATGCGGCATTTTAAATTATTACGCAGCACCCTCCACCAAGCATCAAACAGGTACTCGATGCAGCGAAACTATTAGAAAAATACATTTTACCACGCTTTTATTAACTTGGCCTGTATGTATCTACCTACGTATGTGTATAACGAAATTTTCTTACTCAATTTTTACCCACTTTGAAAGATCAAAAATTCAATATTTTACACACTTGTCAAAAAACGTTTTTATAGTTAATAAAAAAAAATTTAATGTAATAATAAAATTACTGAAAAATAATGTTCTGAAAGCGTGGGATGCTGCATACGATATTTTTAAACTAACTGCATTTTTACGTAATCAAAGTGATCTAGCAAGTATCTTAGATAATTAATAAAATACAATTAAAACATTGGAGCAGCAAAAAATCATCCGACGAGGATAACATACTATACGCAATAAGTGTTGTTATTTGTATGAATATATATATATATATATATATATATATATATATATATATATATATATATATATTTTTATAGTGGTTTTCAAATTAATTTAAGCATAATCCTTTTATATTAATTAATACATACATATTATTATAGAATAGTAAAATAATATATTTTCTTTATATGCATTTAACAATCACAAATTGTAACGTCGAAAAATTCGCAGTCCTTTCAGTGTCGTTATATAGTTAGTTATCATACAATATCAAAGCTTGCATTATTGTTAAATCACAGAAAAATCCCGAGAAAATGCCGCATCGGTAAAATAAATCGTTCTCAAAAATATCTCGCCGAGAATTGAACTGATAATGTTTACAGGCAAATTCATTAAAAAATTCATTCAAAAAAGTGTAAAAAAAATTATTTAAATTATAAAAAAAATATTGTAATAGATTGTATCCATCCTAGTGTAAAATCCACTTTAAACCTAAATCAAATTTAACAAAAAATATCTATCCAATACATTAAACTCTATTCGAACAATTAAAAAATGTATATATCATCCATTGATTCGTTATTCAATGAAAAACTTTATAAAGTACTTAATACACAGAGTATAGAATCATTTAAAAAACTATTTTGATTATAGTCTTTTGTGTCTGTGGTCAAAATTCTAGCAATTCCAAATTTGAAAATAAACATAAAAATATATAATTTTTTTAATCTTAATCAAGGGATTAGCCGTAATAAAGATATGCTTTAGAAATTTCTATAAAAACGTATCATCAGATCGTTGGAACATAAAACTCAAGGTTGCCAACTTACAAAAAAAAATGAGAGATCATAATTTATTTTTAAATAAATAGAAGTCAAATATTTGTGGTTTATTTTATGCATTGCTCAATTTAAATTGTTCCAAATTTGATTTTTTTTACTGCTGATGAACAGCATACAGACTGACGGCCCACTTAATAGCTAGTAAGCAGTTACCGTTGCTTATGGATGATAGCAACGCTAAGGGCGCAGGAGACTGGGTCATTAATGTCTGGACAAAACACAAGAGTCATTACGGCGGCATACTTATAGACCTGGGGTCGCCACCATCCAGACACAATTGGTGCCTGACTACGTAGCTAGGCTTGTTTTGTAGCCTTTTACGACAGGCGAAACCCGGCCGCAGGGGTCATATTACTCCGCCCCTGCGCGGAGAAATATTCTCAAAATACCAGATAAAGCGACATTTATACCGTATTATATGTATTATTATTTATCAATATTTTTAAAAACGAGAAAAAGGATAGGCTATAGCTTAACGCTACACAGTTAAGAGAGCAATTTAATTGTAAAAATAATGTTGCTCAGTATTGGTGGTTTTTTTTTTCGTAAGCTGGTAACACACGTCGGGTTGGAAAAAAATGAAAAATTTTTTTATAAACCAAAGGCTAAATGTAAGAAAAAAAATATTAATAAATAAAAACGGTTCACTGCATAAAATAGTCCGGATGGTCTGGATCTTTTTCGAATCTTTTCGCTTCCTCTTGCATGCTCTCTTTAATTTTCAAGATGGCCGCCGACTCCGTCTGGTCGTTCTGGTCACCGCCCGGGCCCCCGAAACCTTAGAAGAAACCAATATTTTATTTTGAGAATAGCGTTATCACTATACTTAAATATACAAAAATATTGAGGGTAGGTTTAGAACCGTCCCGTATGGGGTAGAAATTGAAAATGTCTTACGTTGTAAATGGTTAAAAACCCGCCAACGTGGGGCGCTAGTGTAGCTACATGTAATTGTGGAAAACGAAGTATGCGGAGTTCAAAAATCTCTATGCCTTTTTTTTTTATTGCTGTAGGACAGCAGACAGGTTGACGGCCTGCTTAGAATTTAGCAGTTACCCTCGCCTATGCGTGTTTGCAACGCCAGTGGTATCGCGAATAAGCTGCTGTCCCATAAGGGTACAGGAACTTGGGTCACTAATGCCGGAACACAACACAAGGTTATTATGGCGGCATACTCAAGACCACAAGTGGTCGCCATCCAGACGGGCTTGGGGCCCTACCACGTAACTAGAGTGGGTTGTTTTGTCGCCTTTTACGACAGGCTGAACCCAGCCGCAGAGGTTAGTATTCTTTCTCCGCCCCTGCACGGATATAAATAACTTTTGGCGCTTTCCTCAAAAATTTAGACTGATGCTATTGTGGCGCCACCTTAATTTAACACATGTTGACGGACTTTTCATACACATAGATAGTGGTCGTTACATCTATACTCCATTACTTTATATATTAACAGAGCCTATCTTTATCCGTGTAGGGGCGGAGAAAGAATACTGACCACCCCTGCGGCCGGGGTCGGCCTAAAGGCGACAAAACATCCCACCCTAGCTACGTGTTAGAGCCCCAAGCCCGTCTGTATGGCAACCACCCATGGTCTGTAAGTATGCTACAATAATAATAACCTATTGTGTTTTGGCATTAGTGACCCAAGTTCCTATACCCTTATGGGACAGTGCAAACATCCACAGGCGATGGTAACTGCTAAATTATAAGTGGGCCGTCAGCCTGTCTGCTGTCCTACAGCAACAAAAAAAGACTAGAAATCTTGTAGTGCGCAAACTGGGGGATCTCACACCCCCCATTTTTTTTTCATTTGCTTATTCATTGAAGAGGACACCAGTCACTTCCATTAAAACCAAACTAAGCTACTTCAATATCAGTTTATTTGTATACGGCGGTAGTTACATTTTTTTGCAATCTGAAAACAAATATTTGAGGGTAGTAAAATATTAAACACTGAGTCGACAAGACATGAGTGTCGATCAATCAAAAATTATTAAACATATTTTCTGCTCCTAGCTTAACTTTCGAGCTTTCGCCGTTTTCTCTAGTCTTGGTGTAATGAAATCTGACCTACAGTTATTTTCAACTATATCTTACCAAAAGAAAACATCAATTGAAGAGAACGATATTAAATTGTATAATTCATCGAAAATTAAAAAAAATATAAAACAAATTTTAAACTTTGATAAATGACAAACATACTCGTCATATAGTTTTCTAAATTTTATATAGAATATCTTCAATACTGGAGTGGTTTCCATGATGATCTGGAAGTCAAAAAAATCCATACTTTACAATTTTTATTTTTAAAAACTGATATGCATGGATTAATAACTATTTTAAACTATTAAATAACGCGAATAATTACCCCAAATAAAAATACAAAGTCACAAAAATAACACAAAAATTTAATTTTTCTTCTAATTTTCTTGTCATTAATTTTTTCTGTGTGATTAACTGACTTTTTCGTATGTACCACTGAGTCTTCTTTGTGTATAACTGACTTTATATGTACGCAAATAACTTTAGTATTTAGAAGTAATTGATATGTGAAAAACAGACTTTAGTGGAAAAAGTTGAGTTTTCTGTGTGTTTCTGTACAATATACTGACTTTCATGTGCAACAAATTGACTTTTGTATGTAACTGAAATGCTGAAAACATAAGTACGTGTAAGGTACTCACTTAAATTGTAATCACCCATTCCGGAGCCGGAGTCTTCGCGAGGCGTGCCGGGCCCACCCCCACCGACACCTCCAGGTGACGACTTCATCCCGTCCACGCCGCCTAGCCCTGCGGCACATGACCTATTACAGTACTCCACACTAAATATTAGAGTTGAGATAAATATCTAAGGCGGTTATAACACAAAACATCAATAGTACAGAAGTAGAACACACGTACGTTAAGTAACATAATGATTTTTATCTACGGGTATCGCGGACTGTCAAATTGGGCATTTACATGTTCTGTTTGCTTCATTTTCACGATAATATACAGGGTGACTTTGACAAACCCATCCAAATTTTTTTTACGCACTAAACATCATTTAAGGAACCCATTTTTTACAAAAAAAATTGTATGTCAAATTTTCACCATAAAATATTTCATATAGAATAATTAATTCAATCGTACAGAATAAGCATATGGTGCAAACAGCGAACGTTAACCTGTTATTACCTGTCTCTGTCACACCCGCGTAAATGAGTAGTGCGTATTCGCTCGCCCGGTTCAATGCCGCCGTCCTCGGCCTTTTACTAGGTCAGATGGCGAGGTCATGCACACTCTATCGCCGTATTATGTAAATTGCGAGTTCTTTGAATGACTTTGTGATGCTGATTACTCAACATTTTGTACTATGTGATACAAAACTAAAATACATGTCTCTCATAACTTTTACTAAAGATTCTTCTGTGTGAATTTGGACGGGTTTGTCAAAGTCACCCTGTATAAAATCCATAATTTAGTGCAATATTAATATCATGTTCAATATATATTTTTTAATTTAAATGTATCTAACAAATCAAATAGGTACGAATTGAAACTTTGAAACGTGACGATATTTACAGTTCTTTTTAAAGACAGCTTACAGCTGCCAACTGGCTCTATGATGTCCCCCAATTCCTATGGAGTAAATTGGTGATGACTGGGTTTTTAGTGGATACTCTGATATTGCACTAATGTAAGGGCGCTGTCTGCAAAACAAACCCCGCATAACCATAGAAGAATCCTTTTATCGAGGGAAAATCGCAATGGTAATATTGTCGAAATATTTTTACGAACGGAAACTAACAAATGTTCGTGTCAGTGTAATGGATATTTCGTTTTGACAACAAATTTATATAAACTGTTGTCACTTATTAGATGCACCCCCCAAAGCTTCGAATGTTGACAGCGACGTCCATATCAACATTGTACGACCAGAGCACTCACAAAAACCAGCACCGAGACTTGCATGATTTTATTCTCTAGACACTGATGCTTTCTATGCGAGAAACTGACTTTTCCGTGTACACTACTAACTTTTCTGTGTACAACTGAATTTTCGAGTGTATATTTCGCTTGCTTAGACTTTGACGGCGATGTATGTAAAACATTATACAATTAGATACTAAACTTTTACTTTTTATGAAGTTATACTTCTTTTGTCACGTTTGGAAATAAATATGAGGGTAAAATTTTTACGACGCAACATGATGAAGATAGCATATAACTGTCTCTCAAGTGATCCGTATGAAACTGTGTTCCGTGAAGACTCGTAACTATATTCTTCATTTATAATTGATCTTATGTATGTATAAGTAATTTTATTTTATTTTTCTCTTATATATTTCCCATTTCATGTAGTTTATTCTCCCTTTATTTATTCAATTCTATTTTTTTATATGATACTGATGCGCACAGTGACCAATCTATTCCAGATTACATTGATTAAGACGGTTGTCTGGAAGAAATCACTATTAGTAATAAGACCGCCAATTGTACATTTGTTTAGTTTAAGGCCGACTTGCACAACCAATCACTAAACTGATTTAGCGCTAAACTTATTTAAATCGTTATTCTGTCCCTGTCACATTGACAACATTTGACAGGGACAGAATGACGATTTAAATAAGTTTAGCGCTAAATTGGTTTAGTGATTGGTTGTGCAAGTCGGCCTAAGTCTATGTTCATTTTATTTTACTATTTTCTGTGTGCAATATAGAATATTCTATTTTATATTCACAATAGTTTCTCAATATTGATAAATCTACATAAGTATGAAACATAATTTGAAACTTGCGCGATATAAAACGACATTGCTGCTATCAAGTATCAAATACTATTTTAAGTGCATTTATCGAGGTTAAGTGTCGGTATGTATTAATTTTATTTATTTACATTATAAATTATTTTTTAACCGACAAAAAAACGGATGAGGTTCTCAATTCGACGTGTATATTTTTTTTCTTTTTTATTTATGACCACGCAATAAATTTTTACAGAGTAGACCGATTTTAAAAATTCTTTTTTTATTAGAAAGGGTATACCTCGATATTGGTCCCATATAAATTTGGGAAAAAACAAAGAACAGAGGATGATTGATTGTTCACTCACTGATTATATCTATGACCACGCATAACTTGACAGAATTGATTTATTTAAGGATGTAGTAATTAATAGATTATAGCCACAATAAATTATAAAATAAAAACTATTAACAAAAAAATTAAACCGCCGAAAAAACTGAAAAGCAAAAAATAATGAACCTTTTTTTTATTTACCTTATTAATTTATTATTCTTTTTGCAAATAAATTTGTTGTATACGGGTGAATTTTTAGCTATTTTTGTTCTGTTACGTCAAAGAAGTATAACTTCTTACGCGCGTACATAAGTACACACACACACACATTTTTTTAGTATACAAGTATACCGACGCGGTTATAAGACTTGGCACCTCGCTAGCCATTTTTTCTTTATATGTACACTTTAATACTCTAATGGCACCGAAAAACTTCTCATTAGAAAAAAAGGATAATGGGTACACCGCATCGCCACCGCGCCGCCACCGCCCGTATTTAAAAAACGAAGTTTAAATTTAAAATACCTTCATTCCACGTTTAAATTTTAATTGTGTTCTTAGACTCGATTAACATTTAAATATAGAATTTTTTCAAATTTGGAACTGTTTTATATTATATTCATTTTACAAATATTTTATAAATATCCCGCGATAACGAGGTGCCAAGTCGTTCGAACCGTGCCGTTAGCGTTCGCACCTTCGGCGGGCGGCGGTTGGGAGAGGTGCTGCGATGCGGGCCCGTGCTCACCGGCCAGCGGGAACTCGGCCCCTAGGGGCCCAGCGCCAACCGGCTTCATCAATGTGTACATATTATCACCGCCTGCGTGTGCCCAGTTTAGCTTATTATACGACAAAATATCAAAGTATTTTTAAATCTTAGCGCTCCGTTAACTCCGCTACGGGGCCAACGTGCTTGGTCTGTATTATTATGGTTGGAAACATGGAGAAAATAATTTATCAATGAACTTATCCGTGCAGGGGCGGAGTAATAATACTGAACCCTGCGACCGGGGTCGGCCTGTTGTAAAAAGCGACATAACAACGCTAGGTAGAACTCCATAACCGTTTGGATGACAACCACCCGTGGTCTCTAATGCAGTCATAATAACTTTGTGTACCGGCATAAGTAACCCAGGTTCCAGTACTAGGTAGGCTACCTATAAAGCTAGGGTTTTTATTCTTACTCCACCCCTGCACAAAGAACGGTCTTCCCCTCATCCCCCTTTTCTGTTTCTATTAATGCCATTTCATAGCAATAAAAAATATATTACAATGAGATTTTGAGTTAAGTGGTAGTGTACTGTACGCACGCCATTTTGGTTCACGTACCTGAGCGCGTTATATAAAACTTAATCTCTGTACCTTTAGTATTTTGTACCACTCTAAATTATAGAACTACAAAATTAATGTATCCATTAAAAATGATAAGATAACAATAGATATATATCGTATTGTTAGAAAGTGTTTTAATATAAAAACAATATATATCGTACTGTTAGAAAATGTGTTTTAATATAAAAACAATTTTAACATTTTTAAATAAAATAATACAGAAATAAACTTTTAGCTTTAAAGTAAAAAATATATATATCCGTGTAGAGGTGGAGTTAGAATTCTGACCCCTATAGCCGGGGACGGCCTGTCATAAAACTAAACCACCCTAGCTAGGTGGTATGGCTCCAAGTCCGTCCGGATGGCAGCCCCCCCCCCCCTTTTTTTCTTAATATGCCGCCATAATAACCTTATGTTCCTGCGTAAGTGACGAGGTTTCATTTCTCCCACGAACGACAGCGCGTTAGCGGTGCTGGCGTCGGTAACTGTTTATTAAGTGGGCCGTCATGGACACCATATAATTTCGACTCCTCACCACTGTATAAAGCAGTTAATATCGATTATATCCAAAGTATCTTATCCGTGCAGGGGCAGAGAAAGAATACTAACCTCTGTGGCCGGGGACAAAAAACAACCCACCCCAGCTACGTGGTAGGGCCCCAAGCCCGTCTGGATGGGGACCACCTTTGCTCTTAAGTATGCCGCCATAATAATCTTGTGTTGGGTTCCGGCATTAGTGACCCAAGTTCCTGTACCCTCATGGGTCAGCGGTATGTTCGCGATGCCACTGGCGTTGCAAACACCCACAGGCGATGGTAACTACTAAATTCTAAGTGGGCCGTCAGCCTGTCTGCTGTCCCACAGCAATAAAAAAAAAGTAATGCATAGAGTGATAGATACAAAGGGTCGGTCGCCATAGTCAATTAGGGGACATGTCGCTGTTATACCGCCAAAAACCACCCCAATATCTACTTCTCCTCTACTTCCTACCCACATTTCACTATATTATCAGGAACACTCGGCATAAAAAAATAAATGCTACTGTAGTGTTGAGCTACTTCCATTTGACTCCAACAACGAATGGAATATATGCATCACCAACTAACTGCTTTGATATCACAAAGATCTCCTAAATCTCGTATTGCTAAAATAAAACTAGCTCTGGCTCTACTGGCTCGAGTAAATCCAATCTAGGCTGAAGCAAACGTAGTCCAAGTTTTTTTTATTGCTGTAGAACAGCAGACATACTGACGTCCCGCTTAGAATTTAACAGTTACCGTTGCGTATTGGTATTTGCGACGCCAGTGGCATCGCTAACACGCTGCTGTCCATAAGGGTACAGGAACTTGAGTCACATGTTGGAACACAACGCAGTTATTATGGCGACATACTTAAGAACAAAGGTGGTCTCCATCCAAACGGTTAGGGCTACCACGTAGCTATAGGGTGGGTTGTTTTGTCGCCTTTTACAACCGGCCGAAAGTCGAGTGATTAGTTTTAATTGACTTCTAGGTCAAATATAATTAGTTTAAATTTTTTAATATTAGTCTCAATCAAGTGGAACTAGTTTCAAATTCCGAATACTAGTGTAAGTCGAGAGAAATTAGTTTCAATTGACTTCTAAATCAAATGGAATTAGTTAAAATAACTAACATTAATATAAGGTACTTTTTTTTGTTAATATAAGGTAATCGAAAATACTTTCAATTACCGTATACTGGTCTTTTAAGTCGAAAGAAATTAGTTCCAACTGAATTCTAAGTCAAATGAAATTAGTTTCAAGTCAACTAATATTAATCTAAGTGGAGTGAAATAAAAACGATATGTAACTGAATTAAATAATAAAACGCTATTAGTATATAAAATAATGCATAAACGATAAAGAAAACTCAGGTGATAATGAGATGAGAACGTAGAACGCAACAGTGTGAACATTAAAGAAGCAAACAAGAACGAAGCAAACAGAACATAAAGAGGTAATCGTGAAATTAATGACAGTGTTAGGATTCGTTAGACGATTTTATACATATTGCGAAAGAAGTAAGAATGTTTATCCGTGCAGGGGTGGAGAAAGAATACTAACCCCTGCGGCTGAGGTCGGCCTGTCGTAAAAGGCGACAAAACACCACCCTAGCTACGTGGTAGGGCCCCGAGCCTGTCTGGATGGCGACCACCTTTGGTCTTAAGTATGCCGTCATAATTACTTTGTGTTGTGTTCCGGCATTAGTGACCCAAGTTCCTGTACCCTTATGGGACAGCAGCCTGTTCGCGATGTCACTGGCGTTACAAATACCCATAGGCGACGGTAACTGCTAAATTTGGTTTAAAATTAAAACGGTTCAGTGGTTAAGCGTGAAAACGTAACAGACAGACAGAGTTTACTTTCACACTTATAATCTATATACTTATATTTTTTTTATTGCTGTAGGACAGCAGACAGGCTGACGGCTCGCTTAGAATTTAGCAGTTACCGTCGACTATGGGTGTTTGCATGGCCAGTGGCATCGCGAACACGCTGCTGTCGCATAAGGGTACAGGAACTTGGGTTATTATGGTGGCATACTTAAGACCAGACGGGCTTGGGACCATACCATCTATTTAGGGTTGTTTTGTTGCTTTTCACGACGGGCTGCTCCCAGCCTCAGTAGTATTTTAAAACACAGTACTTTTTATTAGAAGGTATAAACAATTTTAACAAAAAAAAATTTAAACAAATGTCAATAATATTTTACATATAATTCATTGATTAATAATTCGTTATAAAGAGAAAATAATACATATTTATCCTAGCTAGAAAAATTCACAACTACCCACACACTCACACACATACATAGTACATACACACTCATATACACATGTGTGTGTGTGTGTGATACACACACACACACGCACGCGCACAAACGCTCCCTCGCACTCAGGCAATCACTCACAATGTGTAACATATAATATTAATTTTCGCAGAATTAGTTAATTAAAAATAGATGAGGAAAACTTGCCCCAGAGATACAGTTAGATCTAGATCTAGAGCAAGTGGAATAAAAGTTTTTAGTATCTAATTTTCACCCTTATAATATTTTGTGCAATAAAAAGCAATTTATTTATTATATTTATTTATTTTTAGAAATGTATTCATAATGTAATAATGTATTTGGCATTAGCTCTTATGGGCAGTCCTAGAGGATTTAAAAGAATTTGCTAAATAGAGGAATTCATTATATTGAAGTCTGATACATTAAGGTTACACTGTAATAAGGCTTAAATAGCTTTTCAACACTATGGTAAGTACTGTCTATGTTCCTGAAATTTCAACTCACCGGAGTTCGACGAGTCCTGTGGGCTTGGCATTATAGGTGTAGGGGGTCCTGGAGGTCCGTTGGAGCCGGGCGGGGGTCCGTACGCACCGGGTGAGCCTCCACTATAGTTGAGAGGTGCGGAGCCCCCGCCTCCAGCACCTCCACCTCCCGCCCACGCGCCCCTCGGCGCCATACCCATTGGAGGCATACCTGCACCAATTAAGGGAATGTTTATAATGTATTAGCAAATAACAAAAGATACATAAATAAGATGGTAGATTTTAAAATTTTTTGACAAATGAAATGTTTAACCTGCTCGAAGATGTGCCTTTGGCTACAAGGCAAAACATGATATACCAGCAAGATGGATGTCCTGCACATTTTGGTGTCAATGTTAGGCGATAGTTCGATAGCCATTTTTCTAATCGTTGGACTCAATCGAGACTTGCGCCGGTTGATTTCTATGTCTGGGGTCACATGAAATCCCTAGTTTACGACGTCTCGCCTGTGTGATCCGCGGAAGAACTCAAAACAAGAATTATAAACGCAGCAAATGTGATGCTCAATAATTTGACTACTTCGGTAGAAGGGTGTTTATACCTGGTCCTTGTGGAGGCGGTCCCCTCATGCCAGCAGCGTACGCTCCGGGGCTCATGGGGCCCATGCCAGGCCGGGGCGGCGTCATTCGGGGCCCACCAAGTAACCCACCCGCACCACCTCCTCCGGCGCCGCCTCGTTCCATTGAGTTAGACATCATACCTTGTCCTACGCACAATATAAGTATTAAAACAAGCTTCACCTAATAATGTAATGTAACATTTTTTAAATTAAATTTGCCGCGACAAAATCGAGCCTTTCACTTTTAACGGAGCGCGCAGCTCGGTGATTTGGGTCGGCCATATTTCGTTCATGGCCCCGACACTCGTTGCTACTGCCATTGCAGCACTCGGAGCGGTGGCATTTTTAAAAGCGTCCATTACTCTGGACATCAAAAACAATTTTCTCTTTGGGTCCCCATTTTGAAAAATTAATTGGGACTTCGAGGGTGGCCGGCCACCTTCGTGTGTTCAATCATTTACGAACATCTTTCCATCAAACAACCTGCCGACCAACGTCCAGGTCATTCATCGGTTTAACTCGTGGCGTCAGGACAATATCATGCCAGGGGCAGAACCCAATCAAGGCGATGACGTCAAGATGCGACATATATAGGATATGGGACTATTTATAGTTCGATCTAGTAAACATCGTGAAAACTTGCAATCATTGCCATCAAATGATTTCAGACCAAAAGAAAAAGGAAGCTACTACTTTCTGGACCTAGATGGGAATAAAGATGTAAGATTTTTAAAAATATTGTTATATTGTATATCGAACTAGATCGATATAGATACATCGATATATCGGTTAGTAAGCCAATATATCGATATTAATCATTATTTCGTAATTTTTTAAAAGACATTCGACATTTTATCAATATTTTCATCTTTTTTAAAATCTTATAGAAATCCAATGTAATTTTAATTATATCAAAGGATTATGTTTAGGGGTGTAAAATTTTAAAAAATAGCGAAATATCGGCGTCGTCAATACCGATGAATATCTGAATATCTATATTTTTAGGCGTCGCTATATCGATATTTATTGATTTTCCGATATATCGTTGCAAGCCTAGATGGGAACCACCCTTGGTATATAAGTATGCCGCTATAATAATCTTGTGTGGTATGCGAACAGCAACGTGTTTGCGGTGACCCTAGCATTGCAAACAACCATAGGCAACGGTAACTGCTTACTGTTATGTGGGCTGTCCTGGGCTGGAAAAAAACTCCCCATTATGAAAGCAGTTTGAACAAATTTATTCATCGGTTAACAGGATAAAATACCATACCTGGAGGTCCATTAAAGTCATTGCCCATCCCCATTCGAACTGTCGGTCGTGGTCCTCCCCCTGAATACCAGGGCCCTATAAACGGCTGACCGGTACCCATCAGCTGAGGCTGTGGACCATGGGGTGAAGGCTGTGAACCAGGATGCGGCGCAGGCGGCGACGGCCGGAGGGGCGAGTTTGGAAAGAAACCTGGTGGCATACCACCGCCACCCATGCCTGAAAATAATAAAAAAATTACCATTACCAATAATTTTTTTTCAAGTGTTGATGATTTTTTAAAGCTCAGGGTCTATACTTAAGTGACAAAATAATGAGGTTCCTTGTATTATGAGAGTGGCTATTATCATACATTTACATGGCCTTTTTTGCTAGATATTTTTTTTACATTATTATCATTCCTTAGAAGAATTATTTCATTCTCTTTCCTTCTACTTTACTTTTTTACTATATTTTATTTCCTAATAATATTAATTTTGTATAACTTTTTTTTATTATTTATACTGTTATAAATATACAAATTTATAAATTTGTCAAAAGTAAGTCATGTTATATGGTGCTGAATGTTGAGCCACTAAAGAGTAAGACCAGAAGTAGAAGAAGGCAGAGGTCGCCATTCAGCTGAGAATGTTGAGATGGATGTGTGGATAAATTGAGAAGAAGGAGACCCATATGGTATGGGCATGTAATGAGAAGGGATGCCAATCATGTTACCATAAGGATGTTAAACCTGAATGGTAAATACAACGGCAGGGGTAGACCTAAAAAGTAATGGAAAGGATGTGTGATGCATGAGCGTTTGTGAAGAACATCATGATTTAATAAAATGGAAGAAACGACAATCCTGACCACAAATGATTGTGACAAGGCCACAGTGTCAGAAAATTACCCCCTAAATTTTAGGTTCCTGCATGTGTGTGTAATGATTAAATGTCTATCTATCTAAGGTGACGCAGTGACCAAAAATGAGTCTTGGCCTCCTACACCAGATCACACCATACCTCTCGATCTTGTGATAGCTCCTGCCAGTCACTACGGTCTAGGTTGAGCACATCTTGAGCTACTATGGTTTCCCAATGGTGTCTCCCCTTTTATTGTTTCAAGTACGCTCTCTTCACAGCAGCATCCTCTCCCATTCTCTCTAGGTGTCCAAGCCACTGAAGCCTAGCCAATAATAGTCTCTCCAATAATGTTGGGTTTCAACACCAGGTCTATTTCTATGTTTTTTCTAATCCCCACCTCCCATCTTCAGGTTTTGTCGGCTCCAGAATCTTTCTTCCCACCACTAGCAACTTATTTTCCTCTTTCAAGGTCAGTCCAAACTTCATATCCATACATTAAAATTGGTCTAATAACAATTTTGTAGACACAAATTTTAGTTCTTCTTTGCATTACATTAGAACCCAATGAAGGGCTGCTGTGTGTGTCTGAACAGAAGTTCACATCTTACAAAGAGTGTCAAAAATGAGTTGATTTGTGGATTGCATCAAAAGACATTCTTCCAAAACAGTATTCTTACCCTGCCCATAAGACGATCAAAAGTAGTAGAAAGCAATGGGCACTACTTTCATTTAGTGTATTTTTTTTATTTTCCATTGATAAGAAATATTTTTTTTTCATTAAAAAAACACTAGGATTTAATTCCAACACCTAATATGTAAGATCAACATTATTTACTGCACTGTAATTGGTCAATTAATCGGTGATAAAACCAAGGTACCTGTGGCTCTATAAAAAAAATGAAAATAGAGATGTACAGGCCACTGACACAAAAAACAAATGGTTGAAAGAAAGAAATGATGGAAAGAACTGGAGGCTTTTGTCGGATAACATATATACTATATATTAAAATTATAAAGCTTAATGATACAAAGCCAAAAACATTGTAAAGGGATAGTAACTTTAGTAAATTGAGGATAAATTGCAAGTGTCGGATCCGTTGGTACAACCATGTTTTATGGCAACTAGATGCTTACATGGGAAACAAATGTCTGGCCATGCCGCCTCCGCCGGGCCCCGGCAGGAGGGGTAGACCCAAAAAGTGCTGGCTTGATGTTGTAGTGTGATATGCGTGCCAATGGACTGACCATACATTTGTGTATTTTTGTAAGTGAGACGCTCTTGTTTCAGAAAAAAAGCTGTAATATGATAGTCTGATTATATCTTAAGAAAGATGTTTAATTAAAGTTGATTTTAATAATTTTATTAAATATATTATTGTGTCAAATTCTCTCCCCTGGTGAAATAAATATCGACCCTGGTGTCTCTCCCCTGTCCAATGTATTTACTCTGGTCTTGGAAAAAGTAATTAAATATGTATAAAGTGATTTGCCCTTACTTAAAAAGGGGACAAAAATCATAATATAAAGATTTCATGAAAAAACTCCAATTTTTCTTCTTGGCCGTATCCTCAATGTACTCGAAACCTAACCTCTTATCATAGAATCACCCACATATTAATCAAATAGTAAAAAAGAGGACAGTAGAGACAAAGTCACAGGAGAAAGAGAGGAAGTTGTCGAAGATGGTCAACCTGAGGAATGTGTTCAAGCAGAGAGGAATGATCAAATAGATAACAGTGAAATGCAGAATAGTCAAGAATCAGACGAGATACTTGAAATTCCTGATTCTAGCAAATGGGCTGATATGTTAGGGATACCACCAATGGAGAGGTCTTTTGACTCACCAGGAAAGATTAAAAATAAATTGGATTCAGATTATAGAAAACCTTATCAGAGAAGAAGACAGAAGGATTAAATTAGCTTAAATATACTTTATTGTATTGTTTAATTATAAGATATTTCGTAGTATGTAAGTAGATTTTTGTATCATACTTAGAGGGAAGGTATTGTTATATATGAATATTCCTTTATTTAGCTTTGTAGGTAGGTACTTGACTTTTTCACATTATTAAATAATAATGACAATTAATGTGGGTACCACACATATTGTCAAAATGCTACATAGCAAATACAAGTTTTAATTCCTAAGTGTTTTATTTAATTTACGGCCATAATAGGCCCCAAGCACTTCTGGATGGCGACCACCTTTGGTCTTAAGTATGGCATTAGTGGCCCAAGTTCCTGTGCCTTTATGGAACAGCAGTGTGTTCGCAACGCCACTGGAGTTGCAAACACCCATAGGTGAAGGTAACTGCTAAATTCTAAGTGGGCCAACAGCCTGTCTGTTGTCCTACAGTAATAGAAAAAATAGTTGCTCAACTGAAGAAATTCTTAGATAAATATCATTAAGTAATCGCATACTAGTGTAATCAAGGCCAGCATTCATGGATAGTAACCTAAATAGCCCGCACAAACTGATTACAACTGTTTCAACACTTTTAAACTGGGAACTGAATAATTTCTTAGTTAAAGCAATAAACTACAACCAACACACAAATACTACGTATACAAATGCTGAAAACACAACGATTATTTACTATTATAGATAAAACGCGCCGTGGCCTACTGGTCCAGTTAAAACGCGTGAAAAGAGATTATTTTTCACAAAAATAGCATGTTTACACCAACGTACCGTCGTTAGGCGGCGCCGGGCCGGCGTTGTGACCAATCCCATTGACTCCATACCCAGAATTAACGAACCCATAGTCGTGGAAAGCCTTTGCTTCTGACGAGTGTTCACAGGTGTCTCGGCGCTCCGGAGCTGCGCAATATAGGTCCCAAAACACACACCACCAAGAATGTAGGAATCCAGGCGGCTCTCCCAACGTTATATTCTTCTCCCATCGGATTTCTGAGAGGAAAGTCTGGGCCGCTTTCGTTGCACCGACATGAAGCAAGTATTCGTACACATAGAGCGCTAGTTTCTCGCGAGCCTGAGCGTCCGAAGGCACCGTAGAGCCTTTGCCCTTGGCATACATATCGACTGGAAGCCGATTTTTATTATGGAATTGTTTATTATTTACATGAACGCTTTATATCAATAAATTCTACTACACAAAATGTCATTGATCGATGGCGACATTTGGCGTCTGTGGCATAGAGAATATGGTTTGTTCTCGTTGACCGGTACCTGTCATAAATATGTGTCTTTGGTTTACCGCGGTTAAAAAAATCGTAAAAGGTTAAGAAAAAAATTAGTCTTCATCATATTGAATTTGATTAAGATTTGGCAACTCCATAGTAAAAGGGTGGATTTCATCTGCGCTCAGGACTTATAATCTAGGTAATTCGGGAGAGGTGTATATTAAAAACGGAAATAAAAAATTAAATTTAAGAAGCTAAAACAGGAACTAGTAAAAGGAGGGCAATAGCTGCGGCCTTAACTATAATTGTCTCGGTATTTTTGATCACTTGTGTCACCACCCTTCATGTAATACCTGGGATAAACTTTAGTATTTTTTAATAAAAAAACTTACACTTATAAAAATATTTTGGTTCCCAATAAATATAGGTATTCTATTCTATTCTTGAAAGGCTAGGCTCCAACACCATGGGCATCGATTTTCCAATAATTTAAGTAGGTGAAACTTAATGTCAAAGTATACATACAAGACATGGACATGGGTGATTTGGTTAAGTCGATAACATATGGCTTATTTTACTGTACCACTGTAATTCAAACTCATATTATAAAACGAATTGAAAATATAATCAGCTGAAGGTTTTATATACGTTATGTTTTTTTACCATTTCACTTCTAACGCTTCCATGTAAGAAAAAGAAACACAAAATATTTTACTTTCATCAATTTGGAAATGACGAAATTTATTTATAATTTTTGGCTTTCCGATTCTTTGTAGCCTTATTTGTCATATTCAGTATAAAACCAAGCCAAAGATCACTTATTTAATATTTGAATTATGTTTTATTTTTAATGTATAAAACATATTTAAAATTCATAGAATGTGTATGTGTATTTTATTTTATTTTATTTTATTGATGCACAAAACAAATTACAACCAAAGAAATTATAAGTTTAGATATTCAACATAACAATCTGGATTGCAATTCAAAACAGGTGCATACAGAAAAATTGTAACAACAAATGCCTAAAAACCTTGTGTGTATATAATGATACACACATAACACACATGCACTGACACATACTCACACACAAAGCACGTATACACACTCACACACATATAAATTACTATCTAATTAAATCTAATGTATCATTAACTGGTCAAATATAAATTATATAAGAATATGTTTTACTAATTTACAATATTTAAAAAAACTATTTTCAAATATATCAAGATCAGTGCTGTTACTTGCCAATTCATTATAATGTCGTGCCATTCTAACAATGGGATTAAAGTATGAGATGTTGTTTTTGTGAACTTCAAGTGCAAAAAGATTAGTGCAATGTGATCTACGCGCAATATATCTGGTATTAAAAGATATTTGTGAAATTAAATCACTTGAGTTTATAATATAATGTATAATTTTGTACAAATAGACTAAATCAAAGTATTTACGACGAATAGATAAAGATTCAGTTTTAAATTGGGCTAGTCTTTGTTCATAATTAAGATTATTTCGACCTGGTTTCAAACGGTGAGATAATACCCTGAGACATTTTTTCTGCACTCTTTCAATGTCATCGATATGAACTTTATAATACGGAGACCATATTGGTGTAGCATATTCCAAGAGACTCCTCACAAGTGAATAAAATAAGTGTAATACCGAATAAGGATTTTTGAAGTCTTTGCTTGATCTGAGAACGAAACCTAAAAGTTGATTAGCTTTAGAAGTTATATATTGATAATGTGAACGGAATGAAAGTTTCTCATCAAAGATAATGCCTAAATCTTTAGCAACAACGGACCTATTTAAGACACAATTATTCAAAAAATAATTATTATTAATTCTATTTCGTTTATTTGTAAATGAGATAACAAGACATTTGCTATTATTTAAAAACATATGATTAGCATTACACCATTTAACTAATGTATCTAAGTCTTGCTGTAAAAGGGAGCAGTCAGCTGGACTTGAAATATTATGAAATATTTTTAAGTCATCCGCATAAAACAAATGATTACATACTAAATATTCAGTTAAGTCGTTTATAAATATATTAAAAAGCAAGGGTCCGAGAACAGAGCCCTGTGGTACACCTGATGTTACTATGACAGGTGATGAGAAGTAGCCCTTCAGAGCCACCAACTGACTTCTCTTGTTGAGATAAGAAGAGATCCAACGAAATAGGTTCCCATGTATGCCATACAAGTCTAGTTTATGACATAGGAGACGATGATTGTCCTTATCGAAAGCCTTGGAAAAGTCTATAGACAGAGTCAGTCTGGCCTCCAGCAGCAAAAGATTTACAAAGAAAATCCTTATAAACTAGTAGGTTGCTTATAGTAGACCTGTTTCTTAAGAACCCGTGCCGCTTTTCAGAAATTACAGGTTTGAAATGATTATAAAGGTACGTGTGAACTAAAGATTCAAAAATTTTTGCAAAACATGATAAAATGCTTATAGGTCTATAATTCTCACATCTCGATTTATCACCACTTTTATGGATGGGTATGATATATGCGGTTTTCCATAGATTAGGAAAAACACCACTAGCAAGTGATTTGTTAAAAAGTTTACACTAAAGGAGAAGATAATTCATTTCTACACCTCTTAACAAAGTGGGGCGGTATTCGATCAGGTCCAGCACCTTTACTAATGTCAAGTAGTTTAAGTTTGAGAAAAACTTCGCCCTCATCAAGTACAATAGAAGATAATGTGTTACTTATGCGATCCGTAAAATACTTGTGCTCATCGAAAGAATAAGAAAAGTTGGCAGTTGTGTCTTTTTCATAAACAGAGTTAAAATATTGTGAGAATAGCTCACTTATTCTCAATCCGCTAGTTGCAACCACATCTCCGAACTTCATCACCTGAGGAAGAGATGTGTTAGATCCATGGACTCTTCTATTGTTTACAAAACTCCAAAAGCTTTTAATATTTGTATTAAGTGAGTTTTCAATAGAAGATACATATCTATTATAACAATCAACTGCTAATTTAATAATGTTATAATAAAACCATAAACTAAAATGACACTGACATTGTAAATGAAAACAGATCAAACATCTAGCAATGTCTGAGTTTGTCAGGTGTGGTATCGTAGGCAACGCGTGTTTGGAAAATTTTTGAAGTTTTTCCTAATTTTTCTGAGTTTCTAGGATTTGTGTTGAGTTATTTTTACTGGTGGTGATTGATTTAACCAATTATTAAATAGTTATTTACAAATTTTCCCAAATGTCGTCCTCGGACGATAACATACCTCCGGACAGGGGAAAGTCTTTGGACGTTACTATGGATGAACTCCTTGTTATTGGTAACCCCTCTATAAAACCAACAGTAAAACGTACTATATCGTCGCTTCCGGATTCATCAATTATCCCTGAAAAAAGACAAGCTCCTCCTTCTGCCTCAGTCCAGCACACGTACACGCTACCAGGTTACGAATCCAATTTTGATTTAAAATACACAGACTCGGACTGCGGCCCTTTCGTGGTTCATGTTGCTCGCTCTGATAATGATTTTTCATCATCTACTCATATGCGTACATTAAAAATTGCTCAAATGATTTACAATAGTAAGGTATCAGGTATTGATGAAATCAAACATATTGGCAGAAATAAGGCTGCCATTATTTTCAAAACTTATCTAGATGCCAACTCATTCTTAACAAATGACGCCCTCCCTAAGAATAATTTAACTGCTACTATTCCCCGTTTCCAGGTTACTCGGATGGGGGTAGTTCGACAGATTCCATTAGACTGGACCTTACAAGATTTTGTCTCCTGGATTGAATGTCGTTCAGTTCCTACGGTCGTTATTAAAGCTAGGAGACTCAATAAAAAAAAGAGAGCTGAAGGCAAAACTTCTTGGGAACCCACTGGCACCGTTGTCCTTACTTTCCTTGGGCAAACTTTACCCAAACATATATATTGTTGCAACGTTTCTCTCCCTGTAGATACCTATACGCTTCCAGTTATCCAATGTCTTAAATGTTGCAGGTATGGTCACGTCCGTGACCAATGCAGATCACATGCACGGTGTTCCCGATGTGCGGGTCCACATGAAGGTATAGCATGTAACGTTCCTGAACAAAACATATCTTGTTTATACTGCTCAGGTCGACACACCGCCTCTGACCCTAAGTGTCCGGAGTATTCCAGACAAAAATCAATCAAGTTAGTGATGTCTGAAGAAAATATTTCTTACCTTGAGGCAGCCCGTAGATTCCCCTTAGTCCGTACTTCATATGCAGATATTGTTAATGCCTCAAATCCTCAAAAACAAGTCGGTTTGAATCGTTCTTCTTCTAACTATACATTCCCTCACTCAACTCCCGTTCCAGAAATAAATCCTCAAGCTCTCAATTCCAAATCATTATCATACAAGAAGACTGTTTTTGTTGAAAGAAAGCCAAAAGCTCCCCTGGGAAAATCATATGACAAACAGGCTCATAATGATATAATTTCCATTCCTAGTTCGTCGCTTCCCAATGGCTGTGCTCTAAAAGACTTATCATGTAACCCCACCCCCAATGATAATCTTTCTGAAATAATTTCGACCTTGTTAGTTAATATGGTTTCTCGATTTAGTGAACTTTTACCGTACAATGTTCTAGAACAAATTTTATCCTCGGTCTCATCTTTACTTCACTCTCAATCAATACAAGATGACAGTTCTAATTCAATGGAATAGTCGTAACATTAAAAACAAAAAACAAGAACTTATATTTCTTGCTAATAAATACAAACCTGCCCTATTTGCTATCTCGGAGACTTGGCTGAGACCTGGTTTCCTTTTTAGGATTCCTGGTTTCTCTTGTCTTCGAGATGATAGGGAAGATGGCTGGGCAGGTTGTGCTCTCTTTGTAAAAAGATCTTTATCATTCTCTCGTCTTTCTCTTCCTCCACATTCCTTTGGTTTAAATATTGTCGCTGTTCGTATGAACAATATCTCTTATATTTCTGTTTATATCCCGCACCCAAATTCTCACTTAATACAAGAATTCTCAATTCTTTTATCTTCTCTCCCTGGCCCCTTTATTATCCTAGGGGACTTTAACATCCACCATACTTTGTGGGGTTCACATTTTTGTGATTCCAACTCTTTTCTTTTTATTGATATACTTGATAGATTAAATCTTTGTGTCCTCAATGATGGTTCTCCCACTCGTAGAGTCTCTCCTTTACAAAACCCAAGTATCCCAGATCTTACTTTGGCCTCCCCGTCTATTGGTTTCTCACTTACTTGGAATGTCCTTCCTTTTTCTCTTGGCAGTGATCATCTTCCTATAGTATGTACACTTGCTGACTCTTCACGGCCTTCTAGGGTATACCTTTCTCCACTTTTAAAATATAAAATAGAACGTGCAGACTGGCCAAAATTTACTTCCATAGTTGAGAATCGCCTTAATTCTCTTCCTGTCATTAATTTTGATAACTTTTTATCTTTATATGAACTATACACGTCCTCTCTAACAGCAGCTGCGGATGAATCCATCCCTATTAAAAATTCTTTCCGAAATCATATTCCTTCTCCTGCATGGTGGGATTCCGAATGTTCAGTCATAGTTAAAAAACGAAAGGAAGCTGAATTAAATTTTTCTAGGTCTCTTTCCTTGGAGTCCTATCTAGAATTTCAGAAAGTTTCTTCTGCAACTAAAAGACTTTTGCGGAAAAAGAAATCTCAAGGATGGCGTACTTTCTGTGAATCCCTATCTCCTAGAGCTCCTGCTTCCTTTGTGTGGAAAAAAATAAAGGCATTTCGGAAATCTCAAATAGATTCTAATGTAAACTCTAATAATCTCTCTGTTTGGCTTTCTGACTTCATTTCTAAACTTTCTCCTCCCTTTGTTCCTTTTCAATTTCAATTGCCAGTTCAATCTTCACCTGCTGCCTTGTCTGATCCCTTAAATGATCGTTTTTCTTTTTCAGAATTATGTTGCGCTCTTCATAATTTACATGACTCTGCTCCTGGTATTGATGGCATACCGTACTCATTTATTTATAATTCTTCAGAATACTCTCAACATTTTCTTCTTAACCTCTTAAACCACATATTTATCTCAGGCTCTGTCCCGAAGACGTGGAAAACTCAGATAGTCATCCCTATTTTAAAACCAGGTAAAGATCCTTGTGACTCTAATTCCTACAGACCCATTGCTCTCTCGTCAGTTTTGGCTAAAATCCTAGAACACTTAATTAAAAATCGTTTGGAGTGGATTATAGAAAACAGAAATATTTTCCCCCAATGCCAAGTGGGTTTTAGGAGGGGTCTCGGAACTATAGATAGCCTAAGCATATTAACATCTGAGATTCGCAAAGCATTTTCCAAAAAACAACATGTTTTAGGTGTTTTCCTTGATATATCCTCGGCGTATGATAATGTCAATCTTAATATACTGAGGCAAAAACTCATAAATTTACATATTCCTCCAAAAATTATCAATATTGTCTATAACATGTTTATGGAACGTTCTATTGCTGTAAGAGTCTCAGGTAACGTTTATCCTCCCCGGCTTGTCTGGAAAGGTCTTCCTCAAGGTTCCGTCCTTAGTCCCATCCTTTATAACATTTATACGGCTGAATTGGATACTACAGTTAATTGCTTCTGCAAAATTCTTCAGTATGCTGATGACATTGCTTTGTTTGCTACTTCTAACTCCTTTACTGACTCTTCAAACAGCTTAAATTCTGCCTTATACTATTTAAATACATGGCTCTCGGATCATGACTTGTCTCTTTCTGTCTCTAAATGTTCTGTCGTTGTTTTCTCACGTAAAAAAGTAATTCCTAATATCAACATTCATGTTAACAATATCCCCATCCCTATTATAGATAAGGTTAAATTTTTAGGTGTTTATCTTGACTCTAAATTGTCCGGTGTTTTCCATTTAAACTACATTTGCCAAAAAGTTGAAAAGAACATCAACATTCTTCGAGCTCTATCTGGTATTAAATGGGGCTCCCATCCATATTGTCAAAAGCTTCTCTACAATGCTATTGTGAGAAGTCATTTTGACTATGGCTGTTTTATTCTAGAGCCATGTAGCAAATCTGCTCTTTCTAAATTAGATCGTATCCAGTCAAAATGCTTACGAATTATCACTGGTGCTATGAAATCATCCCCAATTAATGCCTTACAAGTTGAATGCCTAGACCCTCCTCTTGCCCTACGTAGACAATTTCTAGCCGACCGATTCTTCTTCAAAGTGGTTGCTACTTCAAATCATCCCTTATTAAATATTTTAGATCAAATTTCACAACTGTCTAATTCGTCTGGTTATTGGAATCACAAATCATTACCCCCCCTTGTTACCTCTTTCAAAAAATTAAGCAGTCTTTCCACCAGTATACATCGAAATTACAAAAACCCTATTTTTGAAATTTCTTTCGATGGTCTTCTATTCCGCCCTAAAACTATTTTAGACCTTGGAATCTGTAAAGATACTCCTGCTGCAAATATCAAATTCCAATCCGCTATTCTACAACAGTGGCCTGATTACCTTCAATTTTATACTGATGCTTCTAAATTATCTCAGTCTGGTCCTGTCGGTGCTGCTGTGTGGATCCCGAAATACAAAATTATTTTAAATTACAAAATTCCTCCCCCTTCGTCTGTGTTTACGGGTGAAGCGATCGCCATTTTGGAGGCAGCTCTCTATATTCAATCCCATAATATTAATAAAGCTATTGTTATAAGTGACTCCCTAAGCTGCCTTCAAGACATTCTCAAACTTCCTTTTCATTCAAGAGATAATTTTGAAATTACTCTAAAAATAAAACAAACTCTCTATGAATGTTATTGCTCTGGTCTTGATGTCATTCTTATTTGGATCCCAAGCCATTGCGGTATCAACGGAAATGAAGTAGTGGACTATTGTGCGAAGGAAGCTGTCAACTTGGGTTGCAACAAATATAATAAAATTTTTCCCCGTGACTTACGTTTACTTGCCAAACCTCAAATGTTAGACACCTGGAACTCCAATTGGCAAAATTCTTATCTCACTACTGGTAGACATTATGGCTCCCTGCAACCTCTTATTCCCATTAAACCCTGGTTTTTCTATCACAGAAGGTTTCCCAAAAAAATAACTTCAACTATAATTCGCCTTAGGCTTGGTCACTTCTGCTCCCCCGTTTTCCTCGCAAAAATTAGAGTGCGTGACCATTCAATCTGTGAATGTGGTTTAGATGAGGGAACAACCGAACATATATTTTTTCACTGCCCTAAAATTTCTACTCCACTCTATAGTATTTTGCCCAAAGAATTTCCCCGTCCGGTTAATTTAAATTTCCTCCTCACCCTATCTCACCCTAAATCTATAAATATTTTATGCAAATTCCTTGCTTTAAATAATATATATTTGTAACCAGTTTAACTTATGCCGCCTTGTCCTTAGATTCTCAGAAAATATTTCCGGAGACTGTCTAAATTCGATTTACCTATTTCCGCTATTCCATCACCTGACAACTCTTACTGGACCTTGGCAAAATCAGTGCCAAAAGCATTGGAGCCATATACTAAAAACCAATACCAATACCAATAGCAATGTCTACTCTTGTCTATTCCTTTTTCCTTTACGTGCGGCCGTGTCACCGCGTGGTTCACTGTCGCGTTTCCTAAAGAAACATACAAAATGGCAATCAGACCTGTATACAGGCCTACTATCGTCAAAAAGAGGACGAAAAGGTTTATTCGCCATCAATCAGATCGATATGACAAACTCAAACGTAACTGGCGTAAACCCAGAGGTGAGTCTCATGATAGCTTGTTTCATTTCTGATAAATAACCTAGGTACCATTTATTTGAATACCACAAATTACAATTATTTATTGCTATTATCCTCCAATTTCCTGTATTTATGCAACTCTTAATAAAATGTCACAAATTATTCGAAATAAATAACGATTTAGGTTATTTCTAGTTTACTTCATGCTCTCATTGCAGCTTTAGAACTCTAAAAGTTAAAGGAGTCTGTCTACTACACCGTTCAATACTATGACCGTGCTAGGACCTAAAGATGAGGCGTATTTACGGTACCAGGTTTTCACTTCGAAGTACGGCGCCCTGGTACGAGCAAAAAATATTTGCAAGTATGAAAGTACTTGCAAGCTGAAGTCGTATGCTCAAAATACTTGAACACTCACATGAAAATACTGCATAGGAAAATGATTCATATCTTATTAGGAATAAAAAACATAATCGGATTTGTGAATAAAAAATACTTTGAACTTCAAAGTATTTTTTATTTATACGATTTTGCCTCATAGTCGTCATGGAATACGGGTTTAATTCCTATGCAAATATTTTCAAATTTGAACACTGCTGCGTCTCAAGCAGTACGTACGGCTCGGCGCGTTGAGTTTCAAGTATTTTTAAAACCTGATTTTTGACCCTGGTATTTTTCCGTACTTGTACTTAGAAGCCCTGATATTCAATTTTGCAAGTATGTCTCATCGCTACTAGGACGGTATCAGACACAAAAGCAAAAGCTGGTCGGTTACAAAATGGTCTATTGGGCATAGTCACATACTTTTTAATACAAAGAATATTTTTTTGCCTGGCACGTTCCTAGCAGGTCATGGTATGGAACGGTGTAGTGGGTAGACTCCTTTACCCTTAGTATTTTTTTTTAGTTTTTATTCAGCGTCATCATCATCATCTAAGCGTTATCCCGGTTGCATCCTAAACTTTCGTTTCGGTGCCCGGGGTCCGCTTTCCGACTTTTTCTACTCCACTTCGCACGGTCTTCAGCATCCCTGGTATTGAGCCCATTGGCACGCATATCACCCCTTACGACGTCAAGCCAGCACTTTTTGGGTCTACCCCTCCTGCCGGGGCCCGGCGGAGGCGGCATGGCCTAGTTTTTATTCAGCGTAATCACATATATATGATCACACATCATACTCATGAAATAAATGCATTTAATTCGATATTTCAGTGTAATATAATATTTTTAAAACAAAAATCTGTACTAGAATATAACAATATCTAAGTTTAAAACATTAGTATTCACTATAAGATTGTGCAGATATGTTGAACAGTTTAAAATTAAAGTAAATTTATCGAGTTTTTTTAAATTGCTGTCGAATCATTTACAGACTGACTGGTCTTAATAGTAAGCAGTTATCGTCCCCTATGGATGTTTGAGATGCCAGGTGTACGTTTTCATATGATAACTAAAACTTCGAACACAACACAAGGTTATTAGAGTGGCATATACCACCTTGGGTGGTTACCATACAGCTTAGCTTTTAACCTAACCAGGTAGTTAGGTTTGTTTTGTCTCCTTTTAAGATAAACTGCACCCAGCTGCAGCGATGAGTATTTAGTACTTACCCTGCCCCTGAATGTAAAGAACCTTGCTTCTATGTAGTATACAAGTGGGATCAAAATTGGTTTCCCAATCTATATTAATGAAAATTGATTTTGGGGGTTATTCTTCTTGAGGTGCCTCCGACTAGTGAAGGTTGGCATTCAGTTTCACATACTCCTCTCTGTCTAGCAAGGGGAAATAGTTTAGTTGCACTTGCTATCCCGTCCACTCGAATGTTAAGCAACCAAGATTTCTTTCTCAGACTGACGTCACTTGCCTGCGATTTTTCCCATCATGATTAATTGTAGCAGTTCATAACTATCATGTCACAATACATGTCCTAGGTAAACAACTTTTCTGCGATTGACTGTCATCAGGTCTTGAGAAATGTGCAAAATTTTCAATTTTTTTTAATCATTCAGTGGGTAATAATTGAGTCAGGAAATTCTGTTTACATAGATACATTCATACAACAAGTTATAATGGTGTGGTAAAAAACTAAAAACGACAAACATGCTCAAGTTTAAAACACAAAGTTTTTAAATTGTACCAACTGGTACCATTCACACCACAACACTACCGCCTGGGCAGAAGTGGAACACTGGAGTGGTTTCTGGTGGGTACACCAGTGACATATGTCCCTCTTGTCAACTGTGGAGGGAGTATTTACGCATTGCACAGGATTACTACACTACCCTGTCGCCAGCGCCCAGGCGGTGGGGGCATGGCCAGACATTTGTTCCCCACATAAGTAGCCGGTTTCCGTAAAACGTGGCCATACCAGCAAAAGCGACACTCCTGCAATTATATGCGTGTAACAATGCGTTTATGCGAGAGTCTATGGTCCCTTAAACACTCGTTCATGTTAATTAGGGCCAAGCATAATTGCAAGGGCACTCTGTGTTTACGACAATCTATTTGTAAATAACAATTTGTTACCTTGCTAAAATAAATCAACCAAACCCTATTCTAAATAGCTCTGATTTAGCTATTTAGTCATATTGGTTGATACAGATTCACGATAGCCTAATTTTCACAGAAATCCCAGATAAGTTCTAAACTTCTCTATATATCTAATATTTAAAATTCTCGTGTCACAGTTTTCGTTGCCATACTCCTGAAAGGGCTTGACCGATTTTGATGAAATTTTTTGTGCTTATCCGGTATCTATGAGAATCGGCCAACATCTATTTTTCATCCCCCTAAATGTTAGGGGTGGCCCACCCCCAAAAATGTTTTTTTTAATTTTTTGACATTTTATTATTTATATGGCAGAACAACGTTTGCCGGGTCAGCTAGTTTAGTTATAATACTTAGTCAAAAGCAAATTTGAATGATTTTCTTGACTACCCTATCTTTTATATTTTTATTAGTATTTAGTGGTTTAATGCGATATAACTAAGAAAATGACTAAATGAGTGGATCAATACAGAAGGTGGTACAAAAAAAGACCCCATATAATGTGCGATAAGGGCAAAAAGAAGAGGTTTATAGTATTAAATGGGTAAAAATCAATCATAGTATACAATTGAGAGACATGTTGTTCTACATACTGGGGCAAAGTGAGAATACTGACCTCTATGTCTAGGGGTGGTCTGTCATAAAAGGTGACAACTCCAGCTAAGTGGTTAAGGCTCTAGGCCTGACTGAATGGTAAACACCCATGGTTTATAAATATGCTGTTATAATAGCCTCATGTTGTATTGCAGAATTAGTAACCCGAGTTCCAGTACCCCTACGAGGACAGCAGGATGTTATGTTGCAAACATCCATAGTCGATCAAAATCACCCTTAGATTTAAAAACAATTTCATCACGCATCATGAGTTTGGTTCTGACAACACTAAAATGTAGCATGAAAGTTTTGACGATGATTAAACTCTATATTGCGTTTTACAGGTATTGACAACAGAGTGCGCAGGCGCTTCAAGGGACAGTACTTGATGCCCAGCATTGGTTATGGTTCAAACAAAAAGACTCGTCACATGCTGCCTAATGGTTTCAAAAAGGTTAGCTCATATTTTATTTAAAAAAAATTGTTTGAAGCTGTAAGAGATCCTAACAAGAGCCTTGAGGCGGATACAGATCCTACATATCATGTGACAAGAATGTGATGCATGATTTTGCTTTTATGACCCTGGGTGCTCTGGGTGGCTTAAATAAAAGTCCGTAAAGTATTCCATTTCTATGTGTTACATGGTTAATAACTTATGTATACTAAATTAACTGTTCGCGGTGCCCCTTGTGTTGCAAACACCCATAGGCAACGGTAACTACTAAATTTACCCATGTAAATGTAAAATCTATTATGAACCAAAACGTGTCATTTTTAGCGATTATGCCTGAAGTTATTTTGGCTGAATCAAGTCACCCTATGACTACCAAATAGCAGACCCATAATTTCAGCCAGGTTTGAATGGTCGGATAATCTATTTAAAAAAAATGTTTGCTGTATGTCCTATTTGTGACAGCCATGAGGAAACAAATTTTGTTTTTCTTGCATTGGTACAGCAGAAAGGCTGAAAGCCTACTTATTAGTAAGCAGTTACCGTCGCATATGGATGTTTGCGACGCCAGAAGTAATGCTACGGGGGGAATTGGAATACGAGTCACATATTGCGGAATATAGGGACCATGTGTGCCATCTAGACGGAGTTGGAGCCCCACTAGGGTTGTTTTGTCGCTTTTTACGAAACGTCGCTGCCGACCGCCGGAGTCGGTATTCCGACTACGACCCTGCACAGATAGATGGCGCTGTAAGATAATAATTCACACTATTAATTCCACGATTAGGTGCTGGTCCACAACGTTCGTGAGCTGGAGATCCTCATGATGCAAAACAGGAAATACTGCGCAGAGATTGCGAGCGGTGTGTCTGCGAAGAAGCGTGCCTCCATCGTGCAGAGAGCGCAGCAGCTTAGCATTCGAGTGACGAACGCAGCCGCCCGTCTTCGTACGCATGAGAACGAATAAATATAAGGACTATGTTAATAAAAAAAAAAATTTAAAAATAAAACTAGTTTTATTCAGGAAAAAAAATTACCTAAAATATTCTTTGCATCGCGTTGCGCTGTGAAAACTAAAATGAAGTGATATAATAAAATAATGTAGTGTATTATTTACAAAAAATGTCGCGACAGCATGTCTTAACTATTCTAATTAGGCCACAATAAGTGTTCTTTTATTTTAAAATTTTAATTGAAATTCCTCCGCTACAAAAGGCTCTTTATTTGTACCTTGGTATTAATCCTTATCAAAATAAATTACTTCTCAAGACTGCTTCAATACCTTTTTAGATAACTTTTTGAATTATTCAATTCGGACATTCCGTTCGAAAGATATCACGAGTTGAAAAAGGTAAGTATTAGAAAAACGTTTCACATCTTCGTGACGCTAATTTCCGTTTCATTCGTAAAAAAATTACCTTCATGCGCCCAAAGTTTCGCTTCGAAAATTCTTTTTTAGGTGTCTGTTACAAATGGACAGAATCAGCTGTTAATCATCAAACATACATTTGTTGTGATTATGAACTTTATTATTTATATTATTCAAGATAAATTAGTATGGCGAAGTGTTCAGCTTGTGGAAATTCTTGGCAACACCGGGTGCAGCTATGTGTTTCTTGTGTTCTTTGCTGTTTCACAAGGGCTGTGTAGAAATACCAGATACACATAATGTGCCGAAGACCTCGCATTGCCCTGGGTGTAAAAAAGAAGCATCCAAAGCGAGTACCAATACTGTCAGGGTCATTTCTGTCAGAAATTCTGATTCCATAGGAAGACGAAACTGAAATACGAGCTATGAGGTGAGATCGCAGTGTATATGGTAGAAGTTCGCGAATTCCATAACGAAATAAATAATGGCCCAGTTCCGGGATTCCATGAATAGGGATGTTCATGTAAAAATATATCGATATTTTATTCGACTTAATATATCGTAGAGTTGTATCGATACTTTGCGACATATCGTATAAATATATCACAATATTTATTTTGTATTTAACTATTCGTTAATACCAAATATTAGGGATCAGGTTAGGGTGAGTAAAATCAGCTCGGGTGAAGTAGGGATGTTCAGGAAAAAAAATATTTTTTCGATATAATATATCGTGTTCTATCGATAATTTGCGATATATCGTACAAATATATCGATACTTGATATTATATCGACGAGACGTGGATACACGCCCATTACACATTCAAAAAGTGTTGGCAGTCCGACACGGATGTTGAAGTAAAAAAAATGAGACACAAATATTTTTTGTTTTATGAATAAATGGTATGAAATGAGAATATACTTTTTCTTTGCTGATGACGTCACAAGGGCGTTATTTGGACAAAGTGTCAGCGCATTACTGATTTGCGTGGCAAAAGGGTAATTTGCATGCCAATGGATATGCTAGGGATCACGAGACCAGCTTGCAGTTAGCTCTTTCGTTTTCCGCCCCATAACAGACATGCAACTGGGATTAACTTTAATACAAATAATTACATTTGCACACGCATATCGGATAGAAAACGTGGATTAAAATTAGTGTATCGAAAGCTGCGTGTTCATGAATCGCGTGCCGGCGTGTAATGAATCTTGCCGAATCGACGACGAAACGAACGGTCTTATGCAGGAGGGAAATATTCTAACAGTATAATCAATCTATATATGTATATACAAATAAATAAAATTGGAGGGTCTGTTTGTAATATTAAAATAACCGCTGTTTACTAAGTGCATTCGGACGTATACACGGTACATATACCAAAACAACATTTTTTACTTTTATTTTAGAAAAAAAAATATGGTTTTAGTTAAAAGTGATCAGTTTCGGATTTCTTGGTACCAATTTAAGTTGACCTCAGATTTATATCATCATTCATATAAAATAGGGTTCAGCTTAGGCTGGACTGGAGGGGCAGTAATATACACCGAGAAGGATCCGGGTATAAAGTATCACTTTATAAGATGTTCACAGGCGTCTGCAGGTTGTGGCTGTATATGTGTAGACGGTGAACGCCACTAGCCAACTACGTACCTCGACGTAAAAAATAAATTACATGTAAATAAAACGTTATGTCTTACATAAGCAATTCAATATGGCAGATCATCGGCAAAATGTTCAGATATGATATTATTTTTTACGATACACGGTCGCGACCGTACCAAGTACGGCTTGTTAGCTTCACAGGGTGATCTGAAGGTAGCGTTTAAAATTAATTTAATTTTTTTTCTAACTTGGGCTAACAAGAACAAAGTAAATATTGAAACAAAGATATAAATACTAGCTAAGTAAAAAAGATAGCCTATGTCCTCCTCCTAGGTACAATCTATATCCATATCTATATCCATATCCAGTTTTGAGTGATTATTTGTATGAGCTGAATTATCAAGAGTCAGAAGAGATTATCAAAGCAATTATTTAAATATAATATTACATTTTACTTATATATAACTTACATACATTATATTCACATACAATCATTGTTTCAGTTAATATATGTATCTATATTTTTCTTTCCCTTCTTCTTTCATTAATATTTTTTTATTTTAAATTATTATTTATTTTTACTACTATATCTCATTTAACTACTATATATTATTTAATTATTAATATATTGGTAATTATTATATATTAGTACTTATGTTAAAAATACTGGCCCACTGAGATACAGTATTCACTAGTTCAGAGGCCAGTGTGATTGTCTCTAAGTCAAATTAGTTGTTGTACATGAACTGCTGTGATATGTATCTTTTATTTTTAAAATTTGTATGTCATGTATAAATAATTAAATAAATAAATAAAAAAAATACCGAAATTCATCAAAATTGGTTCAGCGGTTTAAGCGTGAAAATGAAACAGACAGACAGAGTTACTTTCACATTTTTAGTATTATTATGGATAAAATCATAAAAAACTATTAGATTGGTAGACAAATGGATCACAATTCGTAGATCGAGGAGTTCGAATTCCACGATAGCATGCATCTGCTATTGCTATTCTTCGTACAGAAATGGAGTAAGAATACTAAATGCGGCCGATGGCTGCCTGTCGTAAAAGGCGACTAAACAACCCTAGCTAGGTGATAGGGCTCCAAACCGGTCTAAATAGCAACCGACCCTGGTCTCTAATGCCGCCTAACCTTGTGTTTCGGCACATCATAGCATATTTTATCATCTAATCTAGTTAGCCATGTTATATACGGTCATAAAATGAAGAACGGAGTTTTTATATTAACTAAACTTTCTCCAGTCATCCATAACTGACTCAGCTTCTACTCCTCCTTAACACCAGCGTGTCGCCTACTTTACTTAATGAAGGTCGGGTCTAGACTTCCATCACTCGTCGTAATGGATTTTGCCAGGTACTCCTATTTTCTGCCGATCTCATGGCCTCTGAAACATGCCGGCAAAGGATAATAATTATGTCTATCCATCACAACGGAGATCGCCCGCGTAGCCTCTTTCCATCCAACTACGGTAGCTGCTTATATGTGAGTAAAAAAAATTTCAAAAGGATATATAATTTTAATTAGTTGTAACCACCTGTATATACCTTGATTTGTTTATTTCACCACTTAATGTCAAATGAAAATTCGCTTGCAGTTCTTTTGTACGTACCCACGAGCGCCGCTGTCTTCTTTAGTAAGTTATTTTTTATATTTCCTCTCATTTGATTCGTAAAATACAAACGGATTGCTCCAGCTCATTAAATATTCTGTGACATTTGAATCAGCGCCATCTAGTCGGTAATTAAAGAGCAGTGTTATGGATGCTAGACAACTGTTACTTTTTTATTGCTCTGGTCTAAGCAGTTACCGTCGCATATGGATGTCTGCCAGCATTACTAACATGCTTCCGGGGGGGAGAAAGAATACTGACCTCTGCGGATTTTTAAATATTGTGCCATAATAACTGTTGTGTTTCGGCATAAGTGACCAAGTTCCAGTACCACTATACGGATAGCAGCGTATTAGCGATGCCCTAGCGTTGCAAACTCCCATAGGCGACGGTATCTGCTAAATTCTAAGTGCGTCATCAGTTTGTCTACTATCCTACAACAATAAAAAAAATGGTGGCATTAGAAACCAGGGGTGGTTGCTGACCTAACGGGCTTGAAACCATACAACATAACTAGAGTTGTATTGTCGCCTTTTACCGCCGTCAGCTTGTCTGCTGTTCTATATTGTAACTTTTTATTTCTCGCGGATCTAATTTACTTAAATATATCCTAGATGTGGTATTAGTGCTGAGATGACTCTAAGGATGTATGGCCAGAAGATGTCGCGAACACCACATTCAGTAAGATTTGGTGACGATTTGAAGTACAAATCTCTAGTGAGTACCACCATTTTGTATGAGTTATGCTATTTTGTGTACCACCATTATGTAAGAGTTACGCCATTTTGTATCAGTTACGCTATTTAGTTTGAGTTCCACCATTTTGTATGAGTTATGCTATTTTGTATAAGTACCACCATTTTGTAAGAGTTACGCCATTTTATATCAGTTACGCTATTTAGTTTGAGTTCCACCATTTTGTATGAGTTATGCTATTTTGTGTACCACCATTTTGTAAGAGTTACGCCATTTTGTATCAGTTACGCTATTTAGTTTGAGTTCCACCATTTTGTATGAGTTATGCTATTTTGTGTACCACCATTTTGTAAGAGTTACGCCATTTTGTATCAGTTACGCTATTTAGTTTGAGTTCCACCATTTTGTATGAGTTATGCTATTTTGTATAAGTACCACCATTTTGTAAGAGTTACGCCATTTTATATCAGTTACGCTATTTAGTTTGAGTTCCACCATTTTGTAAGAGTTACGCCATTTTGTATCAGTTACGCTATTTAGTTTGAGTTCCACCATTTTGTATGAGTTATGCTATTTTGTATAAGTACCACTATTTTGTAAGAGTTACGCCATTTTGTATCAGTTACGCTATTTAGTTTGAGTTCCACCATTTTGTATGAGTTATGCTATTTTGTATAACTACCACCATTTTGTAAGAGTTACGCCATTTTGTATCAGTTACGTTATTTAGTTTTAGTACTGCCATTTTGTACGAGTTACGCCATTTTGTATAAGCCACGACTGTATGGAGTAAGAAAACTATTAGTTAAACAACTAAAAAGTATAAACAAAAAGTTTTATAAATGTGTTCTGCGACCTAAAGGGTCGGTACAAATCCTTCTATGATTTCGATGAACAAAAATCGTGGCCACTTTTAATTACAGGATACATTGGAGTCGAATATCCCGAACTATGCAGGCCCTCAATCATATCCAGGAGACGACTCAGGAGCTCCTAGTCCCGATTCGTGCCACTTTCAACCTGCCTTGCAGAGGCTCAAGTTGAATGAACAAAGTAAGCATGCGAATAGTACATTATTTTATTTACATTAGGTAGATGCATAGTGCATGTACATCTACAGCTAAAGATATCGAAAGGTAATACTAGACTTTTTAACACGCTTTTACTAGTTTCACCTGTATGTTTGTTTGTTTGTAACCGACTCCTTTGAAAAAAAATTTAACCCACTTTAAACAGTCCTTTTATACGAATGTGAAGCGTGGCCGGTGCTGGAGCGACACAAGCAGGGCACTGCAAGTCACGGAGATGAATATGCTGCAGTTCTTGTCCGTGACATTGCGGATAAATTAAAAGAGTGTCACCTTCGCTGGTATGGTCACGTTTTACGACAACCGGCAACTTACGTGGGGAACAAATGTCCATGCTGCTTCCGCTGGGCCCCAGGCAGGAGGGGTAGACCCAAAAAGCGCTGACTTGACGTCGTAAGGGTTTATATGCATGCCAATGGACTGACCACCAGAGATGCATAAGACCGTGCGAAGTGAAGAACAAAAAGTCGGAAAGCGAACCCCGGGCGCCGAAGCGAAAGTTTGGGCTGCAACCGGAATTCAACGCTAGATGATGATGAGCATGCCAGGATAAAAAAAAATGTTGACGTATTTCATACTACGCCTGATTAAATATTATAAGCAAATTTTAAACAGAATAAATATAGTTAAAACAAAGAACACGCTTTAGTGAAATAAAAACAGGACAGCAGCGTGTTCGCGATGCCACTGGCGTTGCAAACACCCTTAGGCGACGGTAACTACTAAATTCTAAGCGGGCCGTCAGCATGTCTGCTGTCCTGTAGGATATTGCTGTAGCAATAAAAAATAATTAATCATAACTAAGGGTACTTAGTTAGAATTTTTTTTGCATTAATAACTCATGTAAATCAAATAAGTGTTTTAGGAATCAAACTCCTTACTTCGATAAACCAAATCGTCCAGCAACGCGCTGATCTCGAAGCCAACAGGATTACATTATCAAGTCTTCTAGAAGAATTAAGAAGGAAACTAAAAAGGAGAATAGAAGAATGTCATTTCGAAAAGAAAGAGAAAATGAAGGTATTTTTGTTTGAGTGAGGTGAGGCAGGTGAAAGCGATTGTAAAAACGATGTCAATTTTTTAGATAATGACTACAATCACAGATGTACAAGCTAAATATTTTTTATAGAAAAATAAAATTTATAGGGTCCCCAAACCCCAAAGTAATAATCAAAATTATTTCTATATACGCTCAAACTATGTGACAATTATTTTCTGTGACATTGGCAAAATCAATATCCAAGTCAAATGCATAATAGAAACACAAAAAAATAGGTTTTTGAAATCGCAATTTTTGAACTTTCTACTTCGTAAGCAACAATTTATGGTCAAGTATCTGATTGAATTTACATCTAGGTGTGACGAAAGCATGTCCCTCCTCCAATCCTTTTTTATTACTGTAGGACAGCAGACAGACTGACGACCCATTTAGAACTTAGCAGTTACTGTCGCCTATGGGTGTTTGCAACGCCAGTGGCATCGGAAACACGCTGCTGTCCCATTAGGGTACAGGAACTTAGGTCACTAATGCTGGAACCAAAGGTGGTCGCCATCCAGGCGGGCTTGGGGCCCTACCACGTAGATAAATTAATTACAAAAGTGTGTGTATTCAATTCAAGTCATGTCATATTGTTATTGTAATTTTAGGCCTTAAAACAAGCGAACCTTCGCCTCGAAAAGGAGAAATTCGGCATAATGTCCGAGATAGAGCATTTGAAGAGACACCTGGAAAGAGAAGAGACGCACCACATCCAGCATGCAAGGACTGCCGTTGCACAAGTGATCTTCCTTACTCAACCCTTCTTTAGTTTTATAAAAAACTCATCTTCCAGTTCTCATGACCGTGGAGTCGAGGATTTGTGAGATTCAGTTAAACTACCCACTTAAAACCTTTTATCGTCTAGTACCTGGGCCCGTTCACGGAGTGAAATTTTTTGCCCGCCTTAACGCGTTTCATGTCTGGAGGGGGGGGGGGTTTCCGGAATAGCATGCGCGAATGCAGAGCCTATTCACATGTAGATGTATCTATAAAGGCGCCAAAACCTCCAGCGAATCTACGGTGGCCGGAAGTCATTGCACACTGATCCCATGCGTCCTAGCTGCTTGACCGTCATCAGTGAGGCTGCTTTAAAAAGACGATGGTGGCCTATCCAGTATCGCTCTCAACCATGGCCAGATACAAAATCAGGAGCGAAAGGTCACTTCCAGTATGGTCGAAGAGGAAGTAGCACTGCTTGGCTACATATGTCTTTTTTATTATTTATATTCATTTAAGAGTGTCTGACTGCTGCTTTACTAATTATAAAAAGTGTGTGTATACAACAGAAGTGAAACTCAAAAAAATAGCCAACGAGAAAATGATATAACAAGGACGGGAATTGAAAGGACTCTCCGAACTCGAGGGATCTTCTCTCGAACTGCCGTTGTCCTCCTTTACATTATCTAAATCACTAGCGTATAGTACACAATTACAGTAATGTTATTAATCTGAAAACACAAGGAAACTATTCTTAAATTATTTAAAATGCGCGCGCACAGGTACAATGTCAATATTTTAACGGCAGCACGCCATCTGTTGGTGAGAAATGGGTATCAGGATAGTGTCATGTATGTACAGGTGTGAGGGAGACGGCTGCGAGTATATCGTGCGAAGTTTTTAATAATATTAACGGCCTTTTTTCTCGGGGAAATCCCTCCCATGACGTGTTCCCATGGCCCGGGGGGACCGAGGGATATGTGGGACTCCGGGAAAGATGTTCGGCCATCCGACTACCCACTAAAATACCCTGCTTTTCTCCTATCGCCTACGCCCGGGCCCACGGATATGTGTCCTGCCGATCTCGTGGCCTGGAATATTAACGCCCTAAACAATATAAATACAGTATTTATATTTTTAATAATATTTTTACAAAGCTCACAAATTATTTTATATTTTAATGCAAAATATTACATTTCATATATTAGTGTATTAGCCCGCTCTGCTGGGCGATTAACAGGCAAAATTAAATCGAAAAAAAAATGAGAAAGGGTAATTTTTTCAATAAAAAGTATCCTATGTTATTTCCAATACCTCCAAGAATATGTGTACAAAGTTTCATGATGATCGGTTAAGTAGTTTTCGGGTGAAAGCGTAACAAACAAACTTACTTTCACATTTATAATATTATTAAGTATTATGATGTAGCATGTATGAAGGGAATAATGAAATAATGAAAAACTGACCAATTTGAAGTTCCTTCTATTTGAGAGTAATATTACTTTGGTTTTTCTTTTCAACAGGCTATACATGGAGTAGTAACCAAGGTGCCACCGCCGGAGCACCTCTTCAGCAGCTGTGCAATAACAGATCTACCGAATGTCGTCAGCAGGAACGTTGCGAAGAACGCGCCATCTAGAGTTGTAAGTTTGAAGACTTCTGTAAACGCCGTTCGGCTATAATGAATCTTGTTGATGATGCTATAGCATAGGAAAAGGGATAGGGTATACCCTGTCCCTTTTCCTCTTACCTAATATCCGCTCCCTGTCCTTGTCAAATCAAGTGCGACTGATTTAAAAAAAAATTTGGTTTTATTGCTGTAGGACAGCAGACAGGCTGACGGTCCGCTTAGAATTTATCAGCTACCGTCGCCTATGGGTGTTTGCAACGTCAGTAGCATCGCGAACACGCTGCTATCCCATAGGAATACCGGAACTTAGGTCACTAATACCGGAACACAACACAAGGTTATTATGGCGGCATACTTAAGACCAAAGGTAGTCGCCATCCAGACGGGTAAAATGAAGAATGAGAAGCACCTGCAGAATTTATTGACACTTATTAAGCTACATAATTGTAATTTAAGTGCTTTTTATTGAGGAACAGGAGACAGGATGACAGCTTTCATAATAGTAAGCGGATACTGTCGCATATGAATGTTTGTGAAGCTAACGGCACCGTTAGCACGCTATTGTTCATGCAGGTGAAATGAGTCATTTATACCTGAACACAACACAAGGTTTTTATGGCGGTATATTTTGAGATCAAGTGGTTGCTATCCAGACAGACTTGTAATCCTACCACCTTTGCTAGGGTCGTTTTGTCGTGCACCTGCACGTATACAAACGAACATGTCAAGAAATGCTACTGTTAACATTTTACATTCATGACATTGGCAAAATAAACAAACCGTGCCATGCCATTTTCTAAAAGAAATAGAAACTTTATCGAATTTTAATTTTTTTCAGGCCGACAACAAGCTGGCTGCCGCTCGTTTAATGCGAGACATAGCAGAGCTGAGACAACGCGTTGCGCAGGTCGAAGCGAGACTCGCCAATGAACTCAAGGTATTTTAAAAAAGCACCTATCAGATATCTATACAAATAAATAAAATTGGAGGGTCTGTTTGTAATATTAAAATAACCGTTTTTTACTAAGTGCATTCGGACGTATACACGGTACGTACATATACCAAAACAACATTTTTTTAAATTTTTGTCTGTCTCTCTGTTTGTTCCGGCTAATCTCTGAAATGGCTGCACCGATTTTGACGGGACTTTCACTGGCAGATAGCTGATGTATCAAGGAGTAACTTAGGCTATTTTTATTTCAGAAAAAAAAAATAGTTTTAGTTAAAAATGATAAGTTTCGGAAATTTTATAATCCAATTTAAGTTGACCTCAGATTTATATGATCAATCATATGAAATAGGGTTCAGCTTAGGCTGGACATTGTAGGTTCGAACGCAGTTTGTATATTTCATTTATTTATATTTTATGGTTTATAGGGTTTGTAATCCAAAATAAACCATAAGATATATCCAAAAAATTCCGCCCAAAGTCACTATTCCACGCGGACGGAGTCGCGGGCACAGCTAGTAAATAAATATACTGGAACAATTCACACGGTGCCACCTAGTCCTTAAGTAGCATCGCACTTATGTTATGTGTACAAGATAACTAAATATTCTACATATTTTGTTTGTAAATAAATACTTATCATACATTTGATGAAGGGGTTCCTAGCCTCCAATAACTTTGTAGATATGAAGGTAGAGTTCTTCCTCGGAGGTCTTCTTGGTGGTAGTTGTAATAAAGTGTATCCGAACGTAGTTCGCGTGACTTTGACAGTTGGCCTGCCCCCTCGCTCACTCTTGCTATCTAGCTGTAGACGGTGTAACATGCTCGGTGAATTAAATATTAAATATGAAATGTAATATTAAAAATAAACCTCTGAAGACATCAAGATTATCTTTTATTAAACAATACTACAGTAGTGTTACATTAAAAGTCGGTTCCATGATTACGCGATTTATTTAATAAAATGTGTTATATATTAATAGGTCTTTACCTATGAAATTGCCGTTCTGCAGTACTGGCCATTTCAAATCAAAATAATTTTTGTTTGGCAAGAATTCTAATTTCAAATGAATTTTATTTTAAAAATATGGAATTCTTTTTCCAAAAGTAGTCATTTGTGTATTGATTAGTGTTACATTTTCATCGCATTTCAATCTTTTTCGTCATCATGGATACGTTAAAAATTCGAGTAATTATGGAATATGAGTACCGTCGTGGCAGCAACGCGGCACAAGCGGCACGCAACATCAACGACGTTTACGGAGCTAACACTACAAAACAAACTAACGCACCACCTGTTATTGGTTTGCTCACTTCCGTTCTGGGAATTTGGACCTGAAAAATGAACCTTGCGGTCGTCCGAAGACTTTGGTCGACAATGACGAATTAAAGGCGATTGTGGAAGCTGATGATACACAATCTACGGCTGAATTAACAGCAGCTTTCGACGTTAGCGTCAAAACAATATTAGTCCATTTGCGTCAAATTGGCAAGGTAAAAAAACTTGACAAATGGGTGCCCCACGAACTCAATGATCGCCAGCGCGAAGTACGCGTCGAGACGTGCCTTGCACTGCTCAACAGACACACAAATGTAGGAATTTTGAACTGCATTGTTACCTGCGATGAAAAATAGATTCTGTTTGATAACCGCAAGCGCTCAGCAAGTTAGTTGGATCCTGGTTCAGCACCTAAACAATGCCCTAAACGAAAACCTACCCCTAGAAAAGTGATGGTCACTGTTTCGTGGTCTAGCGCCGGTGTGATTCATCACAGCTTCTTACCAAACGGGGTGAGTATTACTGCAGATGTGTACTGTGAAGAACTGAAGATGATGTAGAAGCTGGCACATTTCCAACCAGCATTGGTCAATCGCTCGTCTCCGCTGCTCCTGCACGACAACGCACGACCTCATACTGCACAGCAAACGGTATCCAAGTTGCAAGAACTGGGGTTGGAAGTTCTCCGTCATCCGCCCTAGACCATCACCAGACCTTGCGCCTACAGACTACTACTTTTTCCAGAATTTGAATAACTTCTTGGCGGGGAAAAAATTCAATACCCGAGAGGCAGTACAAAATGCCTTTGAAGAATTTGTTGCCTCCCGTCCAGCTGATTTCTTTAAGAAGGGCATCAATAAACTGCCACTGCGTTGGCAAAGATGCATTGATTCCATGGGTGATTACTTCGATTAATACAAATAAAAAATATATGCAAAAAAATCGTTTAAATTTTATTTTATTTTTATTTATTTGGGAAACATACAATTACAATAAATCACAATGTAAAGATTATATAAAAATTAACAAATCAGTAAAGTTTCCACTTAAACGTAATTCACATAATTGCATCATCCAATAGAACAACAGTAATACATATAATTAAAATTATAAAATACATTAAAAAAAGAATTGAGAGATCTAAGCTTCATACGTAATACGTTAGTCATTTGCTTAATTCGATTATTTTAAATTTTAAATTTCATACAAAACGGCAATTTCATAGGTAAAGACCTAATATTTAAAATAATGGTATGTAAAAGGATGCAAAGTGTGTAAAAAAAGTGCGTTTTTATCCATGCGGGGGCGGAGAGAGAATACTGACCTCTGCGACCGGGGTCGGCCTGTCGTAAAAGGTTACACAACCCATCCTGCGTGGTAGGGCCCCAAGCCAGTCTGGATGGCGATCACCTTTGGTCATAATTAAGCCGCCATAATAACCTTATGTTGTGTTCCGGCATTAGTGACCCAAGTTCCTGTACCTTTATGGGAAAGCAGTGTGTTTGCGATGCCCCTAGCGCTTCAAACACCCATAGACGACGGTAACTGTCGGAACTGACAAAAAGAACTGACAGAAAATATTCCACTCAGTCTTTTTGTTCAGGTTTCACGTCGTGCAAGTGTGAGTTCCAATGTCAATACGAGTGCGTGTAAGTATAATGCGTTTCAAAGAATAGGATCGACTTTGCGCCATGTTGTAACGTCGTAGCATAGATTTTTAATATTTATTCCACCAACTGTTGTTTAAAATTAAATTAGGTATGTTACCTGTATTTATAACTTCAATTCCACTCACCTTTAATTGATACGTAAGTAAGGTTTCGTTCCAAACCGTACTTTTCAAATGACATTTGACAGATAGAGGTCATTGACGTTCCTATTCTTATTTGAATTGCATTGTATGTGATGTGTGCATGTGTGCGTTAATGCATTGGCAGGCGACAACAATCATTACTATATTGGAAGTAGGCGCTAGTCGAACAATATGACTCCACAAATACCTATCTATATATCCTATATCCCGCAGTAAAAAATGTTTTACAGCTGGAGTTCAGACAGACAAACGGCTCATCCTATATCATAAAGTCTTAGTATGATACGGGATTATTATTATTTATTTTCCAGCGTAAGCGGCAAGCTGAGCTCGACATCATTCGATTGAGGAAGGAGCTGTCGATGACTAAAAGTTGCGTCGCCTCACTTCGACTGGCTCCACCACCACTTCGGAAGCAATGTTCCAAGTTTGCTTAGTATTCCTTTAAAAAAAATAGTATTTAACGGTGTATGAAAGAGAGGCTTATTAGAGCACGATCCACAAATTTACAAAATTAGAAAGAATTAGTACAGCTGTAGTGATTGATTCATTCGTTTTCCGAATAAATATTTGAAAACATAAATAAATGAAAATAATACTTTGTAATCGCGTTGTCCTTGAAAAATGTCACAATTTGATTTCACAAAATTAATTTTTACACCAAGAAATTTTGTTTTTACTTCAGAAAAAATAGTCTTAGCTAAATACTATGAAATAAATGAATTTGACAATCAGTTCTCAATTCAAAATGGCTTCTAATGGCGTCACTACCAAATTTCGTTTTATCGACAGAATGTATCATCTTACCCATTATGTCATTAATTTGGTTACGATTGATGTTAATTGACTTTTTTTCGGGAGGTGGAAATGCATGACGCACACCGCCGCGTGGGAATGGGCGGCGGGATAACCTGGGACTCCCCGTGCAATGCGCCCATACGTCCCCTTCCCTGAGCTGGAAGACGCACGTCACTGTTATATCCACTAAAACCACCCCGGTGTACCTTCATACGCCTTAATTCAAGTGCCAATGCCATGGACACTGACATAAGCCTCAGCATCTTCTTTCTCACGCAGGGGTGAGCTGGGTGCGTAGATCACCGACGCGCGCCCCTCTCTTAACCTTGTGTATGTGGGCCACAGCCGCGGTTACCAGATGTCTGTCACCAACCTCCGGCGACGATTGGCCCTGCGTGAGCAAGAAGGGAGCCTGGTGCGCTCCCGTTCCCTCTCCGTCGCCTCCTTTGCGGATATGACTGTCTCGCCGAAGGATGCGATAGAGTACCATCTGGATCCTGACGGTGGCGACGAGATTTCAGCGCTCTGGTACCCATGCGAGACACATTTGGAGGGTGTGGAGCGTCATGTCCACGTCGCCGGCGTCACAGTGGTGGCACTCTGTCGTTTGCTCCTTTTAAGCGACGCGACACAGGTGCCGCCCGAAGCAGCCGTGCCCCGAGAGTACCTGTGTCACGTGAAACGATAGAGTGCTGTAACGTCTGTTATTCCAATCTTGCAGGGCGGGGCCGCACCAATGCGAAGGTGTTTTGGCCTGCACTGAGTTGCGCATGCGCAAGTCTTTCCTCCAAATTGCCGTGAGATCTCCTCGAAGCTCCGCTCGCTTTACTTCGATTTCACGAGGTGCAGGGCGTGAACCCCGGGCGACGGCTTCCTGACGCCATAGATACAGTGATGCCAAAAACCGAACTTCAAGATCCCACGGCATGGAGCCTGGAAGGGAGCAGGATTTGCGGAGGTTTTTGCCGCTCCCGATCCCCTCCCTCGAGGCTGCGTCTAGCCTCTTCGGCCTCTTTCTTAGCCTACCACTTGCCCACGTACGCGCTGATTGATGGCGGGCGGCCCCTGCCCCGTTTACTGGGCAGGCCCCTGTGGGGGTCTGTGACGGGGTTGTCAATCTCGGATAGAGAAGCATCGGGATTGGAGCAGCTGCTGAAGAGCTGTTCCACTTGCCGCTTCCGCTTTAGTCCGGATGTATCCGCTCGACTGCTTTTGCCGTTTAACACCTAGCGGGTGGAGTGGTATGAGTCGACGACTAAGATTTCACTGGACTGTTGAGGTGGGCTTTTCGAGTCGTCCTTGGGTAACGTCCAATGTCATCTTTTCGAGGACCACACTGGAGGTCCTCGTGCTGGTGGTTGACAAGATGTCATCTCCGCTTTTCGCAGGCCTTGAATCGTCTCCGCCCTTCGCGGGCCTATCTACAAAAGAATTATTAAGAACCAAGGTATTTTCCATGGTATGTCCAGTCAGTATTCATCCTCTCGGCTCCCTGGAGCAGCCTCCATGGAGTCCGCAAATGGGGACGTTCCGGGCGGAGCATGGCTCTACGCACGAGGTGTCAGGGCTACAAAGTGGGATATAGGTGCAACATTGGGGACTCGACAAGCGCAGCTGATAAGGCCATACAACTCTTACCCTTTCAACATGATCGCTACCATCCACACTCCACCCCTCGCCGGGTGTCCGGAGAAGCCGGGCCACCCTGACTGTTTTCGGGCTGCCGTTTAGCTGGAAAGCAACGCCAAATGGACGTATTGCCGGTCACATGCCGAAGCAATCTACCGCCAGCTCAGTCTCGCAGGATCCCTTCATCCCAGCGTACGGCGCTCTACTGCGTAGGTCGAAACGGAGGTAGCTGTGACCCAGACCACAAAGCCTGGGGCGATACGTCACATCTTAGGTTGGAAGTGGTTGCAGTGATAGCGCGGCCGTGAGTGCCAAACACCGTTCGTAGCTGGGGCGTAGACTGGACCCGACCCAAGATGCGAGAGATTAAGGATTGGGGGAAATTGAAAGGATAAAGGATAAAAGGGCTTTTCCACCTCGGAAGGTTTTTAACCAATGTGTGTTGCCAGTGATAACATACGGAACGCAGACGTGGTCGCTAACTATGGGCCTTATGAGAAAGCTCATGGTCGCTCAGAGGGCAATGGAGAGGGCTATGCTCGGAGTTTCCCTGCGAGTTCGAATCAGAAATGAGGAGATTCGCAGGAGAACCAAAGTAACCGACATAGCCCGGATGATTGCAAAACTGAAGTGGCAGTGGGCTGGGCATATAGCTCGAAGGACAGATGGCCGTTGGGGCAGAAAAGTCCTCGAATGGCGACCGCGTACTGGAAGACGCAATGTTGGTAGGCCCCCCCACAAGATGGACCGATGATCTGGTCAAGATCGCCGGAATAGGTTGGATGAGGGCAGCGCAGGACCGATCATCGTGGAGATCTTTGGGGGAGGCCTTTGTCCAGCAGTGGGCGTCTTCCGGCTGAAATGATGATGATGACTTAAATATACATCTTACACTGACGTATCCTATATAAATATGTATTTATTTATATACGAAATTCCGTAGGCGTCCCGCTTTGACACGAAAAAAAAATGGTCACGTTAACAATACGAGAAAATCTCGTCGTAAATTAATCAAATAAATATAATTGTTTATATTGTATTTTAACACATCATAATATTTAGGATTGAGTTCAAGAATATTTAATTAAATTGTATTGGAAAAAGTCAGCACTCCATGTAAAAAATAAATATTTGAACAAAAATTTAGTTTTATTTACATTTTACATTTACCTGTGGATGTTGATTAAAAATTAAACTTTATTTAAAAAGATCAGCGAATGTTCGAACGACACTTTATAGAGTGGTTTGCCACCCGTTTCAGTGTCTCGGGAAAGAACCTTATTCTTTACGGGTTCCCCCGCCCCAGGGGGACCGAGGGATATGTGGAACTCCGGGAATGATGTTTAGCCATCCGACTACCCACTAAGAAACCCCGCTGTTCTCCTGTCGCCTACACCCGGGTCCACGGATATGTGGCCTGCTGATCTTGTGGCCCGGGCCGGCGCCAGCCCACCGTTAGTGTCGAGGCAAGCCTCTTCTAGGTTTGTAGCGCCAGGGTTTTGTCTGCCTTAAGGAGTTGAAAAGTCCGCGGAACAGCACGCGGCCCTCACCCTCGCGGAAATGGTGCCGCCCGCTGCTGCTTTCTACGGCGGCCGGAGGCCGTTGATCGCCCTCGGGCGCCGTCGACGTGGCCTGCGTTGGCGGAAAAGGAGTGTGCGAGTAATGTCCTAATAACTAACCAATAATAAATCAACCTCAATTTAGTTATCGTACAAAGTATATGCATTTATTCTCATTCAAGCAAATTAATTGATAATTAATGCATGAATTTATCGATAGGTGGTGTCTCCAAACCCAGGAGAGCAACTACTCTTGGTCTTTAAATATGCTGACATCATACTTTTATGTTCCAGCATAAGTGAATCAGGTTCTAATTCATTCCACGTGGCAGCATGTTGGCGTTGCTCCTGGAGTCGCAAATATCAACAGACGATGATCACTTGGTATTAAATGGGCTGTTGGTCTGTCTTATGTTAATGAGCAATAACTTTTTTTAAATTAAAAAACAAATTATGCTGCTCACGTAACTTACTTTCTTGTATGAAATTGCTCATTCAAGTTCCCTTAAATGTTATAAACAGGCCATAAGATAAATTTAAAAAGTTGGTCTATTGACTTTGACATCTAACAAATAACATTCATGACAGTAAACATATTGTCATTTCGTTATATGTTTTTGTGTGTTTTGATGTTTTCTTGTTTTCTAAAATCTTATAATAATCATTAAAAATGTCTTGTGTTAAAATTTTAATTAATTTCTAAATAATTAATTAAAAGAATTATATTGTTACTTTACCTGTGTTTAAATATACTAATAATAAAATGGGGAAAGCGGAAAAAGGGACCCCAAAATATATCGCTAACAAAATTAAAGCTAAGGGCCTCCAGAAACTAAGATGGTACTGCCAGATGTGCCAGAAACAGTGCAGAGATGAGAATGGCTTCAAATGCCACACGATGTCCGAGTCCCACCAACGACAGTTGTTATTATTCGCTGATAATGCATCGAAGTATATTGACGAGTTCTCCAAAGAGTTTGCTGATGGCTACTTGGAGTTGCTGCGACGTCAGTTTGGTACCAAGCGTGTGAATGCCAATAAAGTTTATCAGGACTATATTTCTAATCGGTAAGTTTTTTTTGTAGACTAATCCCATCTGCTTGGCAACCACTGCCAGTTTTCAAATATGCAGCCATAATAGCCTTGTGATGAGCTCCGGCATGTGATCAAGTTCCAGTACCCCTACGCGGCCAGCAGCTTGTTAGCGGTGCCCCTAGCATCGCTAACATTCCTAGACGATGATAAGTGCTAACTATTAGTAAGCCTGTCAGCTGTTCCATTGTGTGACAATCGACTTAGCACCATCTAGTCTTAAAATAGCAGTATTATAGATACTAGACAATGGAACAATGGACAAGATCATGGGAATTATTATGATCATGGGAATAAACCAAAGATCTTTTGACTTGGATTCTACCTATAACTAAACTACGGACAGTCCGGAGTATAACATACCCTCATATCCCACTGCTAGATTCAAGACTTCTCCGAACACATGTTTAACCTCGTGCAGTGGTCTTAGTTTTCTCACAATACTTTCCTTCACCATCAATGCAATGCATGTCACTTATATTAAAACATGGCGGAGAAATCCTCCTATGCGGTGCTATACTCTATCCACTTTACCAAAAAATAAAATGTAAACAAACAAACCAATGTTTCTCAAACAAAGCTAGAATAAAAACAACATGGCGGGTATAATACGTTGAACAGTACACTTATAATTATCAGCATATAAAACCAGTAAGAGATTTGGAAACATTGTCTTTTTAGTTTCTTTATAATGTAAGTTAGTTATTACAATTAATGTTGTAAATATGTAAATTTTATATGCATTATATTTATCATTCATAATTGTAAAAATAAAATTATTTTGTTTTTTTTTTAAAGTAAGGAATAGTAATATAAAAAAATAAGAATGTAGGAAATATTTCTAATAAATAATTAAAAGTTGCCGTGATAATTTTTATATCATGTTGATTATTGTAAAATCGACATCCAAAAAACCATTTTTACGATTTGTTTACATTTTATTTTTTGGTAAAACGGATAAGGTATAGCTCTGTTGGATTCAAACCCTGTTGGATGAGCTCTAGATTAATCCCTGGGTCTTTGTACACATTACTAGTGGGTTTTGATTTGTGGTGAACATGCTCAGTTGTTACATTTATGCGCCATTAAGTGTACTGCATTATTATTTAATATTGAAATTGTAAAAACTCTAGCATAAAATCGAAATTAAACTGAGATGTTTTGTCAATGATCCTAGACCATCACACTGAGTGTGAGTTGTATTTATTAATCTATAAAATGTAATATCAAATAAGTAAAAAATTTGCCTGTGGTCTTTGCAGATGAAAATAATAGGGCCTCCCACATCATCTCAAATAATAAATTTTCTTTCTTTTTTTGATAGATAACCCCTGCCAGCTTGCAAGTGGCAAGGGAAAAACACCTTTTTTCCTTTAGAGGTTGAGAGGTCAGGCAGCAGTTGCTCCCATAAAAGTCAAAATTTGCCACAAGTAACTATGGTTCATACAAAGAAAGGATTTGAGGATGATACATGATGAAATATTGAGTCAAACATAAGTTATTAAATTACAGTGAGCACCTCCACATGAACGCGACACAGTGGGAGACATTGACAGATTTTGTTAAATGGTTGGGGAGAGAGAGCAAATGTGTTGTAGACGAAACAGAGAAGGGATGGTTTGTGACATACATTGACAGGGATCCAGCTGCCATCGCTGCGCAAGAGGCGAAGGCGAAGAAGGAGAAGATGGACAAAGATGATCAGGTTTGAAACATGCTTTTTTTTATTGCTGCTAGAACAGCAGACAGGTTCACAACCCACTTAGAATTTAACAGTTACCATCGCCTACGGATGTTTGCAATGCCAGTGGCATCGCGAACATGCTGCTGTCCCATAAGAGTACAGGAACTTTGGTCACTAATGCCAAAACACAACACAAGGTTATTATGGCGGCATACTTAAGATCAAAGTTGGTCACCATCCAGACGGGCTTGAGGCCCTACCACGTAGCTAGGGTGGGTTGTTTTGTCGCCTTTTACGACAGGCCGACCCTGGCCTTAGAGATTAGTATTCTTTCTCCACCCCTGCATGGATAAATCATGTTTAGAAGGCTCGTCAAAAATTTTCATATATATTTCTTAAGGTTAATTGTTTTACGGCATCTTCCAACTTCTCTATAAACACTAAACATCAATAAATTAAATAACTGCAGCAGAGGAGTGAAGTTAGTAAAAGATTGTATCCCTGAAGGGGCAGAGAAAGAATACTGACCTCTGCGGCTAGGGTCGGCCTGTCGTAAAAGGCAATGTGGTCCGTCATAGGTGACCAGCACAGATCATAGAAGATCTGTGGTGACCAGGTTCTAGTATCAGTACCTGGATAGCAGCATACATCCATAGGTGACGGTAACTGCTTAATTCTGAGTGGCCTGTCTGCTATCCTACAGCTATAAAAAAATTAGATAGCTTACTGAGGGCAAATGTGTAATTCTGCCATTATTATTACAAGAAACTCATCATCTTCTCTATTTTAGGAAAGAATGTTAGATTTTATAAATAAACAAGTAGAAAAGGATAGGAAGAGTGGAACTTCATCGCAAGAGAAATCATATTCTGAGCTCAAAAGAGAGAGCAGTCAAGAGAAGATAACTCTAAATTTAAATTTAAAAAGAAAACCCGATGGTAAGTATTTTAGAGGGCTTGTATGATGAATCAGTTTTCAAAGTTTTATTCCTATGGAACAGGCTGCCAGCCCACGTTAATATTGAGCGATTACCGTTGCTTGGAATTGTTTGGGACACTAGGGGCACTGCTATCACGCTGCTGTTCGCTAAGGGCAGCGGTCGGCAAACTTATTAGCCGAAGAGCCAAATATGAACATTACACCAATAAAAAAAACTTTTATTACACTAAATAAGTAGTACACTAAATATAACTAAATTTCATAATCAAGTGCTTGCATCTCTTTGGAAAGTTTGAGTAAGTCAGGTTTGTATGTTGTTGTTTTTAATTTTAGGCATGATTCCAAGCTCTCATCAATAAGACAGACGACTTCTCAGTTTACTATTGATAATCTTCATGATAAAAAATATAAAATTTTAATTACTTATCTATCTTTTAACTTAAACAAAAAATTATACAATTTTTTTTCTTACCAAGTTTTTTTTTAAATGAAAATATTATTGCGGCTTCCTTGATATTTGTGCCAGAGCCGCACATAAGGAGCCAAAGAGCCACATGCGGCTCTGGAGCCGCACTTTGCCGACCACTGGCTTAGGGGAACTGGAACCTGGGTCAATTATGGCGGCATACTTATTGACCAGGGGTTCTTGCCATCCAGATGCTTGAGTTCTACCACCGTCGCATTAGCAGGGTGGAGAACCCCACATACCCGCGTCGCCTTCCGAAGCGGCACTGATAAGTTTTCACCAGAAAAAGAAACCCATAAGCTTTGCTTATTTTGAAACTACTATATATTTATTATTCCAGAGAAGAAACCAGACATATCCTCGTCAGCATTGATATTGAAAAGTAAAGAAGAATCATCTAGCAAGAAGCAGAAGACAGAGGAAAGAATCAAACGGTCCGCTTTAGATGAGATCATCAAATTAGAGGAACGAGCAAAAGAGAAGACGAACAGGTGAGTTACATCATCTTCTTTTTATGCTGTACATTCTCACCAAGGGGTTCCTTCCTAGTCACACTGAAGTCTAGTATTCCAGCAGAATTACTCACGTGAGAATTCCTTTTCTCTTACTACAATGAATAAGAGAAGTTGTCAGCCATTCATTGTCAACTTCTGGAAGTAGGCCTTCCCAAGTTAGCCCCACAAGTCCAGTTCCCATTCAGCCCCGATCGGCAACTTGATGCAGGTCATCGCTCTTTAGGGATTGGGGCGCCTTGTTCTACGTTTGCCGAGACGCGGTCTCCATTCCAAGAAAATTTAATTAAAATCTATCCAGTAGTTTTGCCGTGATATGCGCACAACTGCAGACCTCTATCTACTTCTTCCGGTTTTCTTCCCATTGATCATAGGTAGGTTGGGGCTTCGAGGTGGACCTGTTTACCCCTGCATAAACTCGGGGGGCGACTACCCCTCGGTGACGTGGAGTTGGCCGCCGGAGCGCACACACATATGTGAGGCATCACGGCGGCCCGACGATGACTTTATCTTCGGCCTTGATAACCAACCTGGAGTCGATAAACATAAGGATTCGTTTGGGCGCCTCGGCGGCCCCGGCGTGCGTGTGTATGCATGTGGACCTAACGCTTCGTTTCCCTGGTCCGACCAGTGTGCGACTAGGTCTCTGGGAGTTGGGGTCGCACAGGGCCCTTAGTGGGCAGACCTCTATAATTTCATTTATATAGATATATTTGTAATAATGGTACATCCAACGATGCTAAGTAAATACGATAGAATGTAAACGTGTGAGCGAGATAGTAGATATGTGCGTATCGTGTCGCTCGACATCAATTTACAAAATTAGGTTAAGTAGTATGGATACGATACCTAAAGGTCCCTAGACTTACCTAGCTTTGGATATAACCATGGTTGACGATGGCTCATTAACAATCGCCTTCCAGGAAGGATTACTGGCTGACTGAAGGGATAATAGTGAAGATAGTCACCAAAGCCCTGGGGAACAAGTTTTATAAAAGAAAAGCCGTTGTCGTGAAGGTGGTGGACAGGTACGGGGCCCAGGTGAAGCTGATCGATGAGAATGTGAAGCTGAAATTGGATCAGGTAATATTGTCATTGTAAATCTAATTCGTTGACTGTTATGCATTCTCCTCCGTGCAGGGGCGGAGTGACCTATGAATACTGACCTCTGCGGCCGGGGTCGTAAAAGCGAACAAGGGTTCTAAGAACTGGACGGTGACCACCCCTGGTCTATATGTCCCCATAAATAATCTTCTGTTGTGTTTTAGCGGTGATGGCGTCTCAAACATCCATAGGCGACGCTAACCGCTTACTATTAAGTGAGACAAAACACCAAAAAGAGACAAAGATATTCATAAATATGATTCAACCTGCGAGAGAATGATATATAATATTTGGTATAATCTTTGTCTCTTCTTCCGTCATTCCAAGGGCTTAACAGAAGATCAGCGTTGGTTTTTAAGAATTTTATGACAATGTAACTGTACATCAAAGAAATTTATGACAATGTAACTGTAATTTGTGGTATAATTTCTATGTAAATTTACTATATGAGCTGTCTAATCTAATATATAAAATTCTCGTGTCACAGTTTTCATTGCCATACTCCTCCGAAACGGCTTGACCGATATGATGAAATTTTTTGTGCTTATCCGGTATCTATGAGAATCGGCCAACATCTATTTTTCATCCCCCTAAATGTTAGGGGTAGTCCACCCCTAAATTTTTATTTTAATTATTTGACATTTTATTATTTATATGGCAGAACAACGTTTGCCGGGTCAGCTAGTAATTAATAATTTTTCTTTCTTCTTCGTTCGGGCTTTCGTAGCTTTTATACACTAATATATGAAATCTATTTTTCTGAAGCTTCGCTTCTGCCGTATGTGATTTGCATACACACACTTTTGTAATTAACTTATCTACGTGGTAGGGCCCCAAGCCCGTCTGGATGGCGACCACCTTTGGTCTTATGTACGCCGCCATAATAACTTTGTGTTCCGGCATTAGTGACACAAGTTCCTGTACCCTTATGGGCTAGCAGCGTGACGGTAACTGCTAAATTTTAAGCGGGCCGTCAGCCAGTCTGTTGTCCTACACCAATAAAAAATCTATCTACCTACATATTGTACGCGAAACAAACCCCTGATCTCGGCAAGCGTATCGAGGTGGTCAAATCAGTAAAAAAATTCGTCTTTCTAGAACCACGTGGAAACAGTTATCCCCTCCCAAGGGAGACAGGTGAGGGTGGTGAACGGGGCGTATAGGGGTTGCACCGCCATACTCAAGGACATCGACACCGACAACTATTGCTGTCACATCGAGGTAAGCATCTTCGAGTTTGCCATCTCCTTCGTCTCAAACTTTAGCTTCGGTGCTTGGGGTCCGCTTTTCGACCTTCTCTTCTCAATTCTCTTCATCTTCGCACGGTCTTCGGCATCTTTGATAGTGAGTGAGAGGTATGCATATCACCCTTTACGACGTCAAGCCAGCACTTTAAGGCGCCCTGTAAACGATCAAATTTGCTTGACAAATTTACGTGTTTGTCAAATTATTTGATAGTGTGCAGCTGTGTTTGACGTGTTTGTCAAACAGTCTACGTGTTTGTCCTGTTTCATGGAAATTTTGATTGTTGTCGTGTTTGACAAACAAGTTTGAACGTGAACGGCGATGTTTGTCAAACAAGATCTCAGTCGTTGTGTTGGCAACATGGAGGTCAACGCTAAAAATGCGTCATCTGTATCGAGTGTTCGGGCAAGTAAGCTAATTTGTTTGATCTCTGGTTTTGAACGTTTAAGCTAATGTTTGATGTAAACGTGAAGTTTGACCAACAAATTTGTCAAGCAAATTTGATCGTTTACAGGGCACTTAAGGGTATATATTATCAGGGTATGTATATTAGGGTGACCGGATCTCATAGAGGGGGAAAAAAATGTCTGAATTTTTTTCGTCTGGACCCCACAAAACGATTCCCCTTTCCAGATATTGAGATAGCCGAAATTTGAGCTCGATTAAAGGACGTTAACCCGTGCCGCTCGTCGCTCAAAGTTTGAAAAAATCCAAATTTTTGACCAACAAGCTGACATATGGAGCCATATCTCCAGAACGGTAAATAATAAAAACACGCTTAATATCTCAAAAGAAAGCTAATGTTGTTCTTCAAAATTTATATTCTATACATAATTGTTGTTATTTCAAGTCAAACCGAGTTACAACAGCCTTTAGCCTCAAAAACGTGACCTGGTACCACTAGGAGCATACTTCGTATATTTTGTTATTTAGTGATAAATATTGATTTTTTGGTATATATTGGAGTTTAAAGTAGAAATATAATACAAAAACAAGTAATACGGATAAGTCTAATGACATTTTTAATTTTAAAATAATTTTAATTTAAAAAATCAGGTCGTTTATATACATACAAAACAGACACAGGAAAGCTACAGACGTAGTACCTACATGAGTTGATAATTTTACACAGTTATCTTATCTATTCTAGAGCTTTAGTTAAAGTAGTTTTTGAAACCTCAGGATATAATGCTCGGCATTTGCTTACAACTTCAGGACATATTGCTTTTAGCCTTCATCTTTTATCAGAAGATTGTTAAAGTTGGTTATTAATTTAACACCACGCATTAACTACTTTTAACGTTTTGCCAATTTTCAATCCTTCTTGGAAGTCTTTATTTTGAGGACAGGTGTTTGGATTTTGTCTTAGGAAATCTATTTTTATATTAAATCGGTCAAAGAATGTAAATGTTTCTTTGGTAAGTAAATTTACCAATCTTCCATTAACTACCTCTTTTAATTTTTCTTTCATAATGGATTTACAACCCTAGCGTGCCCTGATGGTTCATCTGGGCTACTGAGCAATTTATTAGCCATTAACAACTTTTCACCTTTCTATAATGTTCGAAAATTTGGTCAGGGCTATTTCTGCAATGTCGTTGTCACATTGTTTGTAGTCTATGTAGACTATGCATAGTCTATGTTTGTAGACTATGCAAAATACCTAAATCTTGCTTTGCTGCAAGATGAGCTTTTGGAGAATTGAATCAAGCTTTACAATAAATTTTAACTAGGAAAACAGAAATGGCACGCATAGAACTTTCTTCTTCTTTAGACATCTTAAATTGACGACGAAAAATGAACATTTTAAGCATTAAATAGCCTTTGCCATCCTTCTAGCGTGATGAATGGCTCCTAAAGTTCTAAAACCCGCAAAATTGCCGTCTAGTGATCCAACAAATACGAGAACTAACTGCAATAGCTCCTTGTAGTCATCTCTGGGGTGGCTCTCAGTTAATTTGGTATTGAATTCAGCAGTAACATTTGCAATTACTTCTGGAGTTAGCTGCTTTTGTATTAGATTGTCACTGATACCTGTGTTGTATTTTCCTTCGTCTATCTTGGGCCACACAGTGAGGAATCTCTTAAAAATGTCTGGATATAATAATACGCCTCTTAACAGAATTTCCAAAATATGGTGACGGCAAGCTAGGTACAACAATTCTCTTCCTAACATTTGCTCCAATATGACGCATGCTCCTCTGAGTCTTTCCGTGTTGGATGCTGTAGTGTCGAAGCACTTCGCCTTGACGATGTTGGTAAGACCCCATTTATGCAGGCATTCATATACGGCTACGGCTTGCTCCTCTCCAGAGCTGTTTGCTGTTACAGGATCTCCCAGCAGCTGTTCCTCTTCGCCATATGAAATAGCAATAGCTATTCGCTCACATTGTTAATTTTTACCGTCCCATCCACGGACTCTTTTTCAGGAAGGTTTACTTTATCAAAAAAAATTTTGTATATTGTTCTCTGAACCTTCGAAAATGTAGTAAAGTTTTCGAGACTGTACTCAAGAGAGTCAAGGTTTAGTGCTTCTAGAGTAGCTCTATTAAGATTCTCGTGGCATTTCTGTCGGATACCTTACATCGATCTAACAAAATGGACAATTTCATGTTTAAAATCTCTTTAACGCCCCTTGCAAATGAAACTCTCTGTTAAGGCTAAAAGCTGTTGTAACTCGGTTTGACTTGAAATAACAACAATTATGTATAGAATATAAATTTTGAAGAACAACATTAGCTTTCTTTTGAGATATTAAGCGTGTTTTTATTATTTACCGTTCTGGAGATATGGCTCCATATGTCAGCTTGTTGGTCAAAAATTTGGATTTTTTCAAACTTTGAGCGACGAGCGGCACGGGTTAACGTCCTTTAATCGAGCTCAAATTTCGGCTATCTCAATATCTGGAAAGGGGAATCGTTTTGTGGGGTCCAGACGAAAAAAATTCCGACATCGATTTTTTGCGGTCACCCTAATGTATATATACCCCTCCTGTCTGAAACGACAGCGGGAGACTCGAGACGGGTATCGAACCCTGTGTAGTGCAAGTGTTCCGACGTGCGAAAATCGTTGCGCCACGGACGTGTATATTTATTTACAAAAGTATAAAATAAAATAAAAAGTAGCCTATGTCATTCTCCAAGGTCCAATATATCTATATACCGAAATTCATCAAAATTGATTCAGAGGTTTAGGCGTGAAAACGTAACAGACAGAGATACTTTCACAATTATAATATTATTATGAATTAGGGAATGTCCAAAATGACGTGACGCATTTTTTGGAGGGTCTTGTAAAACATTATGATGCGTCACCAGTGCGGCCGGGGTCCGAACGGACGAGTTACGCAGCATTGTTTTTTTTTTTAATTTAAATAAAAAAAATTGGGAATAAAGATCTCTCAAGTTGGCAAATTTTTTCGTTTATGTTTTACGAGAAATCTGTCGATTGTATTGTACGTCATTTTTTAAGTGAAAATAGTTACATGGGTGTTATGTAACTTTCGGGAGGGGGTGGGGGCCCCCCCCCGAAACCCCCCCGGGTTACAGAAAAATGTTACTCCGCGTTACAATTCAAAAATCTTCGTTACGTTATACTTGAACGCCCTCTTACCAGTTAAAGCACTCGACGCTAGGTAGCGAGTCAACAGATTTATTTCTTTGCAGATCTCAGAAGGACCTCTTACAGGGAGATTAGTGAAAGGAGTCCAATATGAAGACATCAGTAAATTGGCCACGTAGCAATAAAAATATTTATTTTAAACAGTTTTTTATTTTTTAACCACGCTTTTATTAACTTGGCCTGTATATACATTTATGTAACGGGATTTTGGGACTCGATTTTTACTCACTCTAAACGCTCAAAAAAATTCAATATTTTGCACACTTGTCAAAACCTGATGACAGTACACAGTAATTTTGTACCATAGTCCATAACAGGATCAACGCTTTCTTTTCCTTCTGCCGGAAGATGGCGTTAAATTAATAAAAACAATTGCCGATTGGGAATTGTTAACAAATAAATTATATTTAAAAAAAACACGCTTTCATAGTTTTTACTTTTAATTAACTACAAAAGCGCTTTTTTTAAGTATAATTAACACACGTATGCAAACCACGATCTATTTTTTGTCAATTTTTACCCCCCTTTGACCATCTTTAGAGTAAATCATAAATACGGTTAAAGGGTTCACGTGGGGTGAAACCCTTTTTCTGGCAAAATCGATGCTAGAGGCGTTGGAGCCATAACCTTAAGAACTGAAACCCTTTTTAAGATAATACATATTATCACTGTTGCAAGACTGTTATACAATATAAACCAAACAACACAATGTGTATTACAGTTTATTATAGTGAGACTTATAGTATATAATAACAATATACAACATTTGCAAATTATAAAACGTGATTAATGATAGTGCTCGAACAATCTCCCAAAATTATTGCCGCGAATCGCGTAGTTCTAATGTCAAATTTTTATGACAGTTTTTATGATGCGTTCGGAAACGCCACACGGTTTAAAAAAATTATCTATTACTACAGCGCTTGCTGCGAGGTTCAAAAAGCGCGTGCATTTATAGTTACGAGTGAAAACTAAACGCTGCAAGCCATATTTGAAGACAGCTCGAAAAAGCGCGAGATTTCCTGTAGAGGAAATTGACAACGTGACGAAAACTTACCTCCTGGCCACAGCCAAGAGCGGTGCGGATTGCGGCGCGTCGTGAGGCGCGGCAAGCGGTGAGCGGCGAAAACAAATGGTAGACAACCTTTAAAGTATGCCATAGCTACCGGCGACGCGACTTGCGGTGCGGCAAGAGGCGCGGTGCACGCGGCAGCGACGAGCTGCGCGATGTGCAAGTGAAACAAATGTACTAGTCAATATCGAGGCGGCCACAGCTCAGAGCGGCGCGCACGGCGGCATCGGTGGACGCATTCAGGCATCGCGCGACCGTAACAAATAATTTTGTTTTTATCGCGCGTTGAGCCAATAAATAATGGATATGGAACAATTTATTAGTGAAATACTGAGTAGACCAGCAATATGGATGTCAAAACATCCACATCATAAATATAGGCATGTTATAAAAAAAATTGGGAATAAAGCTAAAGTTAATTTCAAGAAAACTGTGAAACAATTTTCTTGAGATTAACTTTAGTCTTCGTGTATGTGGCCGAATAATAAAATTTCTATGCTTGCCCGCGTATATTCAAAAAATTTATCGGGATAGTTCCTATATTCATAATAGAGTGTGAAATTCGCCAAGTTCGCTCCTTTTCTGGTTAACTGGGTGCGCTCCTATTTTTGACTGAATAATATCTTCAGCTAAGAATGCTCTTGTTTCAAGGGAATATCGTGCCACTTTTGATAGGGGCATTTTAATGGTTTAGTCGTTCTCTAAATACGTACACAGCTGATGCCGCCGCGGTCGCAACTAGTCTAGCTGTGGCATACCACCGCAAATCACGCCGCTCGCCGCGCCTCCCGACGCACCGCGCAACGCACCGCCAGAAACTGTGGCCAGGCCCTTAGGCCTCTGTGGCCAAGCGTCCTATTTTGAAGACCTCCCTCCCCTTCTGAACGGGTCACATAGTAAGGGTATTAGTCGCTGTGGGGTCCTGCCGAAGGTGTCCGGCACGCCTGCCCTACAGCGGCAAAAATACTGCAGGCGACCAACGTATCAAATAAAACTACAATATACAAAGTAAGTTCTTTATAACTTGGAAAATTAACAATAATTTATTTCTCAATAATTAATAATATAAAAAAATACATTAAAATCTGCTATGGCTACGATGGACTTAACATTATGTTATTTTAAACAAATTTTTTATACAAAATACTGAAGTAATCTCGGGGTGTTTCAGTTTTCAAAAACTGTGACGAATTTCTATAAGTATTACATACAGGTCCAAAAAACTCAATTCTCCATTTAAAATGACGTAATATTTTTATAAAATATCGAATTTTAGTGATACAGCTAACTTTAACTACACATTACGGCGTCTCTAGGTTGGGTTCCTTTGACGCACCATCACAATAAAACTACTGAACATATCGAGATGGGACTGCTTCCATGCTGTGCCAACCCCACAGTTTGGGATAAGGGCAGGAAGATATTGACTACTTGACAAAACCTAATCCTCCCTCTTCCCTGTGATCAACCGTGCTTGGAAGCAACCCCCCCCCCCTCCCCATTTTCGCGCCCCTCAATAATTGCCACGGCGAGGAAATCTGCACACCAAGAACACTACACTCGTTGGACAAACATATTACACTGTCGGTTACCTGTAGGGGTACCCCAGCTGTGGTGGACCTCGGACTTTATGACCTCTATTTATAATATAAAATCGTCACAGTTTCCAAAAACGGTAATAATACAAATTAGAAAATGATAAAATATCGTAAAATTAAGACATTAAAAAAATATATTTACAAAATACTTCATGAACAATTATGATGCTGTCTCTTTATGGACCTTATTGATTACCGGCCGTGTAATCACGGCAAAAAAATATGCGGCTACACTTAAGTCTTGATCTTTATATAATTATATATAAAAAAATTAAGTAGAATTAAAATGACTACATTTAATTTGGTTTATTCAAAATTAAGTAGTTAAAAAGATAATAAAATACCTAGATCAAAAAAATCAAAATTAACAGCGTTGGAACATCAACTTTCAGTAACTGTACATGTGATTTTTTTCTAATTAAAATAAAATCTTAAAATTATAATTATCTACAAGTCAGTCGAAAAAAAGCCGACTAAAATTTTCACAATAACACTCTTTTATATGTACTTTTCATCTTTTTAACCTGTACAAAATATACATATCACTTTTATGACTAAATCGTGTTTTACCAGAAAGCGCAAAAATTAGTCAGATTTATTAATTAGTCTGACTATCTCAAATTAATAGGATATTAAAATTTTATAGCGTCTGGAGTCTAATGACTAAGGTCTATTTGACTTACAACCGAAATGCTATGGGTTGCATCCTGACTTGTTTATTGCTGAGGAATAGCAGAGGCTGACGGCCCACTTAATGTTTGCGACACTAGGGGCACCGCGAACATGCTGCTGTCCCATAGGGGTACAGGAACCTGGGTCATTAATGTCGGAACACATCACAAGGATATTATGGTGGCATAATTACATATTCAGCGTGGTTGCCATGCACAATTGTTTTGTCGCCTTTTACAATAGGCTGTCTTCGACTGCAGAGGTTAGTATTATTACTCCACCCCTGCATGGAGATAACTAGTGGAATACCACACGAATATCCACTTTTAATTTTTATTTATTTAAAGAAATAAACAGAATAACGCCAAAATAACAATGAAAAAAAAACCAATTGAAACTTTCTGACTAATTCTTGCACATTCGACATATTGAATTTGTATACATATTTCAACACACTTCTACTATAAAACTAAATTTCAATAGGTGATATGTTATGCATTTCTTTTAATTCATTAATCATCTATTAAGGCTAGAACACGTATGTATTATTTATTAACTAGAACATTTTCCTAGTAAAATATGAGTTTTCTGAAAGAGTTCGCTGGCGTTTAAAATATTTCTTACATTGTGATGTACAGTTGCCATAAGTCCAGTAGAGGTTTCACTCAATCCCATCAAAACAAGTTGCATATACGACCTTTTTCTTTAATATTTTACACACACACGATCTCGTATATCGCTCCCTTTCATCACTATCTAGTTAGAAAAAGTGACATATAATCATTTGCCTCGAAGACAAGCCTGTCATGTTGAAACCAAATGTATGTATGCATGCAGTACGGACATAAGTTGTTTTGTCTCATGTATACTAATGTAATATTATTGTTCATCATAACTTTTTTATCCATTAATGCAATCTTAGGTTTTCTAGAAGAGGTCTTTTGTTACTGCTGAGAAACAGCAGACAAGCAACGGCCCACTTAGTAGCAAGCAGTTACCGTCACCTATGGATGTTTGTGACGCTAGGGGCACCGCGAACACGCTACTGTCCCATAGAAGTATAAGAAATTGTGTCATTATGATCGCTTATAAGCGATAAGACTGCAGATTGTTTCATTTTTTATGAATTTAGTTTTAAGTAGTTTTTATTATAATGTGTACAATCATTTACTATCCTATCTATCTACTGTGCACGCATACAATCGTTGACGTCCTATTTAGATTTATGGCTCTAGACATTCATCTATTCCTTAGTTTCCAAAGTAGTCCAGGTGGACCCCCAGGGGTCCACAGGAGACTCGACGAGGGTCTACATTAGCGTGACAAAAATATGGGGGGTTCACAATTCGTAAGCGGGGGTCCACGAAAATTTATTTGCTTTCGATAGTGAACAACTAAAATGTTGGCTTGCCTTCTATCTATTTTTCTTTTTACTTTTACCACTCCGAATTGGAAGTTTTATAAATGAAATAAGTGAGAATTAATTGAGTGAGTAGATGTCAAAAAAGTAGTAGATGTCAAAGTTGGGTGGAATCACTTTTTGGCCAACTTTACTTTTTTGACATCCACTCACAGCACAATCAATTAATTAACCAATCAATTCTCACTTTGTTTTTCGAAAACTATTAATTCGTGGCTGGAACTCAGCCGCAGCATAAATTTCCATAATAAGATCTATCTTCACATTTTTTGTCGAGTTTTGGGAAAATAGTAGAAATGTAGCTGCAGGGGGTTCACCGGAACCAGTTGAATTTTGAAAGAGGTCTATGAGAAAAAAGTCTGGGAACCTCTGATTTATACCATTATTTTGTTATTATTTTATTGAATCCGGAGCTTTGCAGTTACTTTATGAGAACACAACCATAAACAAACACCAATTTCGCTAAAAGCCTTTTTGACTACCTAGCTTAATTTACATTAAAAGTTTCTTATATAATAATTTAGGCCATTTCATTCAAATATTAATATCCTATCCGACAAAGCACTTCTCTTATAGGCACCAGTTTGGTGTACAACCTTGCTTTAAGGACGTTTTCGAAATGTTTCAGTGTATATGAAATATAATATAGTACAGTGTAAACTCTTTATAACGTCACTCAGTCATTAAAATGTCAATATCGCTTGATTTTGGTTAGTTTACTTTATTTTCTAAGAACTTAATCTAAATTCTATAAGAACTGCTACGTTCTTTGGAAAATGCTTTGGATATACCCGCTCTGCCGAGTTTACAATATGGAAAATCAATGAAAAAAATCTGCAAGCAGAGAAAGATGGAAAATCTGCAAAAAAATTAAAGAAACCTCAATAAGAAGATCTAGATCAAGCGATGCTATCATGGTTTTATAGACAACGCCAGAATAATATGCCTGTCTCGGGGCCCATCGTATAATTTCTTTCCAATTAACGACTACTCCGAAGAATGCTCAGTCCGTTAAGTGTCGTTATATAGAGCTTACACTGTATTCTAACTATAAACAATTTTTATCTATGAAATACTAATAAGTCTTAACTAGGTGCCCAATCGATCATCATCGTACTATTTTCCGAAATGCTTATTAATTTGCAAACGCCTAAATTTAAATCGTCTGATATACTATGTAGTATCGACGGCAGAAAGAAATATCCGATTGGATCAATCGGATACCACAGCCGAAAAATGGCTATGGTGTACGGATATTTCGAGATACGACATATATCCGCTTTCTGCCTCGATATTTATTTTTGTTCGGGAATCAAACCCGTGAATAATTGAAACAATTTCGAAAACTTCCAACCATACCAACTATTCTCACATATAGTAAGCACCCTTCATAATTAACGCATTTTTAATATCAATTCCACATCAAACACGTTACAACCATTCCACGCGTCAATTTACGCATCAAGCTAAAAATACCGTCATTTAGGCCCGACACTAAAACACATCTCAACATTTTTATATACATATTACTAATTTTTATTTGCCCCTAAGTGTAAACATTTGTATATTTGGCACTTATTTTTTACTTATATTTAAATGCCAAAATATATTCACCTGCATCATATTTCAGCTAATATTATTTCAATAGTCGCACACCGGTACATGACAAATCATTATTTTTTTATTGTTGAGAAATATCAGACAAGCCCACTTAATAGTAAGCAGTTGCCGTCGCCGCAACCACGCTGCTGTCCCTTAGGGGTACAGGAATCGGGATCACTCATGCCAGAACACAACAAAAGGTTATAATAGCGGCATACTTAACACCAAAGGTGAGGCCCTACCACGTAGCTAGGGTGGGATGTTTTGTCGCCTTTTACGACAGGCCGACCCCGGCCGCAGAGGTTAATATCCTTACTCCGCCGCTGCACGGAGGAACTTTTGCTAACAATTTCACAATACTTATATCAGTAATTATTTCAGTCATGTTAATTTAATCCATTTAAGCCCATACTTAACTAAAACTGACTAACCAAAAAAAAAGACCCACATATATCTTTAACTTTTTAGTTTCATTAAATCACGTTTGTTTAATGTAATTCACCTATTTGTTGGTAATGGATTTTATGACTAAAAATATATATACCATGGACTATGCTTCACACAGATGATATTGTTTTGGCTGCGGATACTACTTGAAAAGTATGGCCTCAGAGTTAGCAGGAGTAAAACTGAGTATATGAAATGCCCCTTTAGCGGGAATAGAGCACCAGACAGTATATTGGATCTTTACTTATTCTCGTTGTACAAAGTTTCAAGTACCTAGGCTCCATGCTTTCACTCAATGCCAGTATTGACCATGTGACCCACAAGATAAAAGTCGCATGGCAAAAATGGCGATCGCTCAGTGGTGTGCTGTGTGACCCTAGTATTCCAATAAAAACTAAAGCGTACAAAACAGCAGTCCGGCCGGCGTTACTGTACGAGTCTGAGTGTTGGACCGGCTTCGTTAGTATGGCCACGCCAAAAGGCGTGACAAAGATCATGAAGATTATGTTGGGGCAAAAGTTGAGGAGACTCGACCCCAAATAGTGGGATAAGGTGAGGTTAAAGAAGACTAGTAAGCAGCAGAGCTCTTGTGTTATCGATGCTAGACAGCTGCTATATGCTTTCTTATGTAAATAATAGATTCGGGGCGTTGCAAAACATAGTCAAGCTTTGTTATATAAAATGTCTTTTAAATGAAGCTTTCAACTAAAAAAAATATAATTCGTTTTCACATAAATACGAACAATTAACAAATCAAATAGTTTAATACGATACAAAATTTCCAAGTGAGTTTCTATGATTTATTGATTTTGAATAATTTTATCTGGGAACTAAGTGATTACAACAGTCCGAATCGACTGTACAATCTATGGTCAGAACATTTGTATAACTGACTAAACCTTGTACACAAAAATTCCATCTTAAAATTGAGTCAATGATTTATTTATTTACTAATTTACTTAGATTATATATCGTTTATTTTTGGTCAGAAAGTTTATATTTCTGACTATTGCTCATAATCTTTTGCATTCGACCGTTGCTTTTTAATATAGTGGGCGTGCATTTAAATAAAATTTATACTTAATCCCTAAAACGCACTTGTTAAATAATCACTAAAAAACAATTTTGAATTATTTAAGTATCTTTAAAATATTTTTTTCCATACAAAATCGCCACAGAACATACACCTTATTTGATTTGTTTGATGCTTTTTTTATATTATCATGAAGACTAGATATCAAAGTCTTTAAAGACAACTTTTGAGCCATTTCTAATAGAAAAAATCAGACGATTTATAGCCAAAAGTTAAACCATTTCATGAAACATCACTAATCGCCTTTTTAACTCGTTGACCGCCAGACTAGAAACCATGATTAGCCCAGTGGGCCGCGACGGACATTTTGTGCCCGCATGCCCTCTATCACTCCTGACATGTTACAAAAAAGAACACCCCAACGATTTTTAGACAGATCTTGATATGCGGAGGAAGTTTACTATCGGACACACGGTGTCCATCACAGCGTTCAACGTGTTATTTTTCGATACATCATATTCCATCCTCTCTTATTATGCAGGAATCTGAATTAAGTAGTGTAAAAATAGAACTCGATGATGCGGATGCTTTTATAATACATATAATATCCGCTTCCTATATAAAGTTTGGTGCGTATATCCGCTTCCGTTCTCAAATTTTACAACATTCAAGGATAATGTTCATATTGTCCGTTCTCAATAACATATTCGCACAAGTCAGAACGTCCGCAAAACAACAACAACGGACAAATATTGTCAGTGCGGATGTTCTGGTGCGTATCTTTTTCACTTCCGCTTTTTTCCCACATTAGTGCGAATTGTCTTTTACATTCTATATACATACGTACTGCTATAGTAATTTTTAATGAAATCGCAGAAACCCACTTGGGCCCATCTGTAAGGAGCCTACGGAAAATTAGTGTCAGTGCAACTGATGGTTTCCTTTTATTTCGCTTGGTGATGATGAAAGAATCGGTGTGTATTGTTATGTATCATCGTATTAGCTTAGTAACTAAGCTAATACGATGTACACACCAGGTCCTAGTACAGTGTTTTTCAATCTGTGGGTTGCGAAGCCTTACTCGGGGGGTCACCGGCAAAAGGAAAAGCTTTCGCCCGCGACGATAATGCGGTGTGGCAACGCCGCGATGTTAGGTCCGCGCAAAATGGCGTCCAAATCGAAGCCACACATAGCCTTACCAACTCACCTCGTACTTACTTTCAAAGCTGTCGCGGCTTCTTACAAAATGTAGGTCTTTAAATAATGAATATAGGTACCAAAATAGAGAAAATCATAAACGTAGTCTTGCAAATTACTTACTAACTTTTTGTCTCTCTATGGCCCAAGGGGGGCTGCCAGAATTTTTCAACCCTAAGGAGTCTGCCCACTACACCGTTCCATACCATGACCGTGCTAGGACCGTATCAAAACACAAAAGCAAACGCTGGTCGGTTACGGAACAGTCTAGTGGGCAGACTCCTTTAAAGGGGTCGCGTATTCAAAAATATCGAAAAACACTGCCCTAGTATATCTCAAAATAACAAAAGTTCGTGCGAATACGGAATAGTGCGTATATCCTCTGCTTTCGTTATCAACATTTTAACTCGTGCCGAATTCGGCTTACATTGTTCATGTACCACATATTTTCACTTCCAACAGTACACTCTTACAGGCCGGAATTTCCGTGACTTAGGCAGACTTAGCCTGCCTTTTAGATAATGCTAATCATAATGACTGGAAGCTAGACTCGTTCTTGATGAGTGGAGGGTAGAACTGTGTTGCGGCATGGTGGGGGCTGGGGGAGGTAGCCGCGCGTTTGCAGCCAGCCTTTCCTGTTCGTCCAATTGAGCCGCAAACTCTTCGTCTAACGCCTGTGAAATATTTATATAGTTATATATACATACTAGCTGACCTGGCAAACTTTATTCTACCATAAAAAAATACATTTTGGATAGATTTTTTTAAAATTCTTAGTGAGCGTCTACATCTCGAAATGAGTAATTTTTTTATTGCTGTAGGACAGCAGACAGGCTGACGACCCTCTTAGAATTTAGCAGTTACCGTCGCCTATGGGTGTTTGCAACGCCAGTGGCATCGCGAACACGCTGCTGTCCCATAAGGGTACAGGAACCTGGGTCACTAATGCCGGAACATAACACAAGGTTATTATGGCGGCATACTTAAGACCAAAGGTGGTCGCCATTCAGGTGGGCTTGGGGCCTTACCACGAAGCTAGGGTGGGTTGTTTTGTCACCTTTTACAACAGGCCGATCCCTGCCGCAGAGGTTAGTATTCTTTCTCCGCCCCTGCACGGATAAATTATGCTAAATTTCAAGTCAATCGGATGTATAGTTTTAAAGATATCTTAAGTCGAATTTTACTATAAACTACAGATTGATATAATTTAATCATTCTTCGTAACTGTACCAAGATATTCACTGGAGTGTATACGATTTCTTTTATAGTATGCATTTACAACTACGTTGTCTCGTGTGTCTATCTATACAGCTGTGGATATCGAATGCGACTGTACGTCACTCTGGGTTAAGTAAATGTATCAATTATTGCTTTTAGTATGGACAAAAATATTTGGCTTATTACTATGTGTAAATTATAGCCCCCAGTGTCCTACTACTGGCCAAGGGTCTCACTCTAAACGCAACGGACAGTATATCCACCACTTGTCCAATGTGAATTAGAGAGTTACAGCAAAACCCTTCAGTTCAAATGGCAATATGCACTTCAAGATAAAGGTTAAATATGATTTGTTTTAAATTACAAGCTTGGTTTAGAACAGTGTTTTTCAATATTTTTGAATACAGGACCCCTTTAACCGGGTTGAAAAATTCTAGCGACCCCCTTGGGCCAGAGACAAAAAGTTATTAAAGTAATTTTGTTTATGATTTTCTCTATTTTGATATATTCATTATTAAGATCTACATTCTGTAAAAAGGCACGACAGCTTTGAAAGTAAGTACGAGGTAAGTTGGTAAGGCTGCGTGCGGCTTTGATTTGGACGCCAGTTTGCGCGGACGAAACTTCGCGGCGTTGCCACACCGCATTGTCATCGCGGGCGAGAGCTTTTCCATTTGCCGGTGACCCCTCGAGTAAGGCTTTGCGATCCCCCTCAGGTTCGCGACCCACAGATTGAAAAACACTGGTTTAGAACATTAATGCAGGCAATTCAATACGCGATAAATAATAAATATTTCACATACCATTCTATGCAGGATCTGTGTTAGGTCCCACGCCGTTAATAAGCTCATGCTATCTACACATGCTCGCAGGCAGTAATGCTGTTACAACACCAAGAGATCGGAAAGCATGCTTCACTTAAAATTATATACATTATTTATACAGTATATACATTATTTATACACAAGATCGGACCTCTGTAAAACGTAGAGGTTAATTTATCCCAACTAATTTTAAGTAAGAGGTGAAAAAATTCCTAGTTATAAAAAACAATGTTCTACATCGGTATACTCTTAAAAGTCAAACATCAAACATTGCTATGTTCGAGGTACAGAGGTCCAATTTATTTTTTCCAATTACAGAAGGATAATAAGGACTGAATTTGCTTGTAAGAACTCACCAATGATTTCTACTTATAGGTAATTCCCATTTCGAGCAATGTAGTTCTACGGGGTTGGAGGAATGTCAACACAATGTTTTTCGAGTTTAAGAAGTTTTCCACTTATGAGGTGGTCCTCTACAATATTATTTTAATCGTAGTGTGATTGCGACCGGAATTAACGCGGGTTAGTCCAGAACTAACAGGGGAGGGGTCCCCTATAAAACGTAATTCAGTATCAGTAGTCGCTTTAAAATCAAATCAAGTCATTAAATTGTGACTATTTGCCATTGAGAAGGAATTGCTAAGGCTTCCTATACTTTTAGGGTCAGTTCATTTATTTACAATTATCTTCGCAACAAATTCTAATTTATTACAACATAAGTCATTAGAATGGTGATCATACATCCATAACAAGAAACATCGACGCTTGAAAGATAACTTTTATTAAGCTACATTGATTGAATTTTCCAGGAAAGTGATTTGAAGTTCAAATATTTACAAAAAAAAATATTGTAATTCACCTATAGTCCATTCGCGTTAAGAAAATGTGAGTCATCGTTGTCCGCCGGCCTAGCCCCGCCCCCGACCAATCACGTCATCATTTCGAAACAACGATCTCCCATCAACTGGTACGTGATATATATGATCATCATAATTTTTTTTATTTGTTGTGACCTGATGACCTGATTAGTCGGGGGCCGGGTCTAGACCGGCGTACAACGTTGACTCTCTATTTTCGTAACGCGAATGGACTATAATTATTGCATGAAATGATTATTTGTTTTCTGTTAGATCATTACAATCCAATAATTGTGTTGTTTCTTTTATAAATATTTGAACTTCAAATCACTACTGGAAACTTTACTCCATGTCGCTTAGTATGTCCAGGTTGCTTTTCAAGCGTCGATATGTGCGTTTAACTCATCACTGTCCGTACTGATGCGGACTAAATGCGTATATCCGTTTCCGTTCTCTCCATTTTTTAATCCATACAAAACAAATAGGACGGAAATTTCTTTCTTCCCATTATAAAATTAATTTTACACTGTTAAGCATTTTTTTATTATTATAAATTTAAATATGTTATTTGTACCTTACCTTTTAGGGGAGGGCGAGGATTTACAAAGCTTTTCTTTATGCTTCAAAAAGCTCTATTAACACAGCTCTATGTGTTCAAAGGATCATGTTAGGAGTGGTAATAGTTTATTTCCTCGTCAGGATTAGAACCTAGGACCTCCTAGTCCTCTTATAGATATTAAATAGATTAATGCCTCGTTATTTGCATCCGGTATAGATGTATATATACATTTCAAAATGGCGCATAAATTTCGATTCCATCCTTTTTGCCGAAAGTTTACCAAACTAATTTTATTTAAGTAATTTATCACAAATTACTATAAAGGTCATTTATCTAAGATATTATCTTTTATTTAATAAATTGGTCCTTAGAAGCCTATTTGTACTAAAGTCCGGACGCCGAAAAGGAAGAATTTCGTACGTTGACCTATTATTATCTGTCTCTGTCACTCCCGCGTAAATATAATGAGTCCTCGCTCGCACAGAGCAATGACGGACGGCGGTCATTGCTCAGATAATAACAGGTCAACGTACGAAATTCTTCCTGCTCGGCGTCCGTAGTTTACAGGAATGCTGTCTCTTTTTATTGCTGAGGGACAACAGACAAGTTAACGGTTATTAGTAAGCAGTTACTGTCTCCTATGAATGTTTGCGACTCTACGGGCACCGGGTACACGCTGTTGCCCGGGTGAGTACCGGAACTTCTTCTCCCTGCTCTTAGCTATGTGGGGTCGTAATCTGATCATTCACATCTTTTTTACCATATTTTTTACACAATCCATCCATCTTTACTTTGGTCTACCTCTCCTCGGAACCAGGGTCACTAATCCCGGAACACTATTCAAGGTTATTATGGCAACATATTTAAAAATGTCGGGTGTTATACATGCGGGCTTGGGGTCCTACAACCTAGCTAGGGTTGTTTTGCCGTCTTGTATAACAGGTCGACCCCGACCGCAAGGGTTTTATAATATTATTAGCTAGGATGTCTTTCTAGGAATTTTTGTTGTTTCTTTCTCTTCAGCTACTTACACATTGTTAAGCTATGAATATTTAAACACTCGTAGAATAAAATTTGCAAATTCAAAATATTAATTTTTTTTTTATTTTTAAGATAAAATGGACGTTGAAGGTAGATTCAAATTCAAAGCACTACCGTTTTTTTTTCATGTTGGCTTGGGCTTGTCAAACTGCTATCACGCACGTTTCTTATTCAAGTTTTTTTTTCATAATAGAGTTCAGACACGCAAACTGTCCACACGATACCAAGTGCTCACCGTTGTCTGTGGACGTTTGCAACACCAGAGGCATTGCCAACGCGCTACCGGCCTCGTAAGAAATTTTATATCGCCTTTTTAAAATACTCCATATCGCACTGCGACGAGAAAACCTCAGCCGGAAGCTCATTACGTATCCGGAGAGTATGCAACGTGAACGCACTCAAGAGACTTTTCGTACAGGAAAGAACTTTTAAGAAGGACCGGGGATTCACCAAGGACAGTTATATCTTTCAACATTAAAATTGAACCATATATCTTGACTTAAGCGTTTTTTTTTTATTTACATTATACCATATGCATTATAAGCTATTATACAGTGTGTGTCATACATGGGGTGGATATGGCCCCAAATGGCACTCAGGGATTGTTTTAGTGTATAAACAGAGGAATGTTATTGCACGGGGTACCCAAGAGATCCTGCAACGGGTTTACCCAAGGGGCGGCATGCGTGGGGAGACAGTAAATTTGTACAAAATAAAATACATTTTTTTATAACATAACATTTTATTTACATTTTTCTTTAAGTAGACATATTATTTAATAATGATACAAATACATTGGTAAGCATTTGCGACATTACTTAACATAATTAAAAAAAAAAAACGCACCTAGTCCTAAACAGTAGTAATAGGTCAAAAATTATGTATTTCTTTCTGGTCGGCAATGGGCGGCTTATTGACTCCTCGGCTGCGGCTCTTCCGCGAAATTTTCCATCCAGGCACGGAATATATCTATATAATTATTTCCGTAATAATGTCTCCTAATAAAGCAATTTTTATCCGTGCACGGGCGGAGAAAGAATACTAACCTCTGTGGCCAGGGTCGGCCTGTCGTAAAAGCCGACAAAACAACCCACCCTAGCTACGTGGTAGGGCCTCAAGTCCGTCTGGATGGCGACCACCTTTGGTCTTAAGTATGCCGCCATAATAACCTTGTGTTGTGTTCCGGCATTAGTGACCCAAGTTCCTGTACCCTTATGAGACAGCAGCGTGTTCGCGATGCCACTGGCGTTGCATACACCTATAGGCGACGGTAACTGCTAAATCCTAAGCGGGCCGTCAGCCTGTCTGCTGTTCTATAGCAATAAAAAAAAAAAGCAAAGCTAATGTTTAATAAAAAAAATGGCTCTTTGAATAAATTTCACTTGTTTTATCTATATTTGACTCTTTTGGTGGTTCATACCCATTGTTTTTCATGTTATCACTTTCCGGCAGTCGGAAATACAATTCTGAATCACAATAATTGATATTTTTTTAACCCGTCTTTTTGCATAATCCTTTCACACGACACAAGGAGAATGTGACTCAATTTTACTTAATAGGGGCCCTAATTTTTTTTTAAGAATTATAATAAGAGGGATGCGTACAGCAGACAGCGCAAAATATTTCCTTCATTATACAAATATATAAATTGTGACAATTGACACAGCGTCATCTAGTGGCTAAAGTAAAGCGTAAGAGCGCTTGTGTTATGGGTACTAGACAGTTGATATACTATTTATAACACTTTAGTTGATAAATACATATTGGCGATTCGGGCCGCGATGCGAACCGGTGACCTCTGTTATAGCGTTCCGACGTGCGAAAGCCGATGACGCTATAGAGGTCGTTAATTTTTATCTTACTTGTGAATTGAACCTATCGACTGTCCCGAATCACTTACGTAGCCACTTGAGCCCTTATGTCTATCACATACCACAAGCATGTATTCCGTTGGTCATCATTTAATATTAAGCAGCTTTATCGTCACTTAGATGTTTGCGACGCCAGGAGCACGTATTACAAATAATGGCATCTACTTAAAATAATATTTGTTTAACTTATTCCATTCAGCACTAGGAGTGACATATTTCCAATTATTCCTAATTACACTAAACAATATAAAAATTAAACATTTTTTTACATATTATATGGAAATAAAAATAAATTAATTTAAATTTTATCTCGTACGCATTCGATAACATACATTCACATCATTAAATATTTTTCAGTATTTTATTAAATTTAGGTAATTAAAAAAAAAACTTGTAGGTGGTAATTTTTCAATCAATGTAGTGTATGGCAAGACGGTATAGAAAAAGATTTTGGTTGGGGTTCACACACAGTTAGGGGGTTCTTGTGTAATATTTTGAAAAAAAAAAGACATTTCACTGTAATTAATACCGTTAATAAAAAAATACTACACTTTTTATTTATATAAGAAATAAATTCAGTAGAAGAACCTGTCAGTTGAACTTTGAGAGACGCCAAAAAATTCCTTCTTTCTTCGAATTATAGACGGTAAATAATGCTTTTAAGGAGGTTTAGAGGGTTGAAGGGAAAAGACGCATTTTTTCGAGTTTGGAAGGTGTTCGACTTATCGAGATTCGACTTAAAGAGGTTCTATCTAATCTATACAAATAAATAAAATTGGAGGGTCTGTTTGTAATATTAAAATAACCGCTTTTTACTAAGTGCATTTGGATGTATACACGGTACATATACCAAAACAACATTTTTTACAATTTTTGTCTGTCTGTCTGTTTGTTCCGGTTAATCTCTGAAAAGGCTGGACCGATTTTGACGGGACTTTCACTGGCAGATATCTGATGTAACAAGGAGTAACTTAGGCTACTTTTATTTTAGAAAAAAAAAAATGGTTTTAGTTAAAAGTGATCAGTTTCGGATTTTTTAATCCAATTTAAGTTGACCTCAGATTTATATCATCAATCATATAAAATAGGGTTCAGCTTAGGCTGGACCTTGAAGGTTAGAACGCAGTTTGTATATTTCATTTATTTATATATTAGGGTTTATAGGGTTTGTAATTCAAAATAAACCATAAGATATATCAAAAAAATGCTGCCCAAAGTCACTATTCCACGCGGACGGAGTCGCGAGCACAGCTAGTGTATAATGTAAATAAAAAGTGGTATATCACATCCGGAATCCCAACCATTGCCGGGTTCAATTCTTACATCATGCACATACATATTATACTCATTTTTATAACATAACATAATTGCCATGTATGACAGGAAATGAGAAAATCGCAAACCTTGCTCACTGAGATTACTGTGTGTAACCCGCCAATCTGCATTGGACAAGGGCGATTGGTTTCGTCAGTTCACTTTAGACCCGAGTTCCACCATTAAGGCATTATATATATGTAGACTGTTATTAATATTTTTATTTCGAATTACACTCATAGCCAAAAATATGGGAATACCCCTAAATATTAAAAAAAATACATACAATAGTCAATATAAAACATGCAGCTAATATTAGCATACTTAAATATTAAACATCTGACTACTTATCCCGCGATTTCTCCGGGCACCTCAAATGTAGCAAAATTACTCATCCCGCGGTTTCATATAATTTAATTTCTATATTATGGAGCGCATCCCATATTTTCTTAAATTTATACTATGCAAAAAAATGTAATTCAATGGAAATTTATTTTAAAAAATGTTTTCAGTGATATCACATCTGATATTTGTTTCTATGGTATATTAGTGTCTCGTGATAAAAATGTACACAAAAAAATTCTAAGCAGATTTTTTTTTCAATTACCCAATATTTAAAAACATTTAAAAAATAAACAATTTTCGGTGTGATTTCTGTTCACAAATTGAACAGTGAGAGAATTAATTAAAACTAAATAAATTAATATTAAATATATTAAAAAATACAAATTGACAATATATAAAAATGGAATGTTCCTTATGTATTAAAATGGTTTTATTTCTAAAATAATATGGGCATTATTTCTAAATTATTATATTTAAAAAAATCGTTCTACGACCGGCTATAAAAAATAACGAGTCATTCGGATCAAAAATCGGATCATCAAACTCGTGTAATTTCGTAATTTTCTATGTCATTAGGTGTGAGGCTTTTAAATGCATTTTTTTTTCTATTAAAATGCTTAAAGCGCCCTCTAATAGTTGTCTCTGATTTATTTGAGAATATTTTTTTTTATATATTCATTAAAAATCATCATCACACAATTGGCTAGTTTCGTTATCACTCAAAATTTAAGAATAGGACTCCATGATCTTCAGGCTAGTAAGATCAGATGACAATTCTTGGTGAATATTCCTTCAGCTGACCAAGAAGACATGAGAAAAGCTCAAGCTCGAAAGAGTGGACAAAACGGTCTACTCGTCTTAGTCTTTTATTATTTAGATACTAATAAAAATAATGGAATTATTTATAATAGGCAACTTTAGATTTATTCCTGGCACTTGGCCTGGTTACTTTGCATAGACCAGTAACTACAAGTCGCCAATAACTTAAAATACCGTATTACGTCGAATACATGACGCATCCTAAATAAAATTTGATCACTATCGATCGTTGAAGAAATTGCAAGTCCGATAGGGGTAAGGTACAGAAACTTGGGTCACCAATGCCGGAACACAACACAAGTTTATTATGACGGCATTCTTATGGACCAAGTTGGTTGCCATCCAGACGGGCTTGAGGCTAAAGTCTACTGTACTAAAAATGTGCGTCTTACATCCAATTTAATACGGTATAACACCTAAAAGTAATTGCGACATCTGGAGCATAAACACGACAACATTCAAACAGTAACAACTAACATAGAGGAAGCATCTTTTTATTTGGCCATATTGGAAGCATTGTATACAAAGGCGAGGATTTGTGACAGATATAGTGAACATTACTTAGTCTAGTTCGGAACTTATACGTAGGTAAATTCTTTATTCAAGAAGATAGTATCTAACGAACGAAATGATGTCACAAGTGTATATGTACGGATGATAACTATTAAGACCTATAAATAAGGTTCATAGAGACTACAGAGAGTCATGGTCGTAGAATAGTGACGGATCTGACATATATCAAACTTTACACGGCAGCCATTTCAAAAATACACAAGCGTCATTTTACAATGAACGCCTATCCGCCTATCGAATCCCTCGTTTTGCCGACTGATTAATTTGAAATTCAAAATACATATAATTTTTATTAAAAACCGACATTATTCTATGATTATGACGAGATAATAATAAACCAAAAACAACACCTATCCCCCTATTTAAACGGTACCCGTTTTACACTTTTTATAAATTTACGAATTTTGAAAATTTTATAATCATACTAATATTACAAATATGAAAGTAAGTTTGTTTGTTACCCTTTCACGCGAAAACTACTTAACCGTTCATCATGAAACTTTGTACACATATTCTAACCTAGGATACTTTGTATTGAAAAAAAAAATATTTTTTACGAATATTTCTAATTTTTAATTTTTTTTTTCGATTTAATTTTGCCTATTAATCGTCCAGCGGAGCGGGCGTGATCGGCTAGTAATAATATATATGGCATATTCACATTGTTATGTACTAAAGTGTAAGTAGTTTAGAAAAGTTCACTTTAAACATACCAACGGAACGAGAGTGACTGTGCCATTAAGTAATGTGAGTATATAATACACATATATATACACATCGTTAAAAACATTTTTGATTGAGCGTCACTCATTTCGCAACACTGACGGCTAATGCCGTAAGGAGTTCCCCGTTAATACGGGGGGGGACTCCCCGTACTGTGAAATACAATATACATTTAGGAAATGATGTACTATGTATAGCAAAATGCTTATATTTTTGACTACGAATGCGAGTTTATGAATAATTTTTGTAAACCTTTCAAACTTTCATGATGCCAAAAACATCGATAAGTATTTAATAGATATATTTTCATTAAAAAAAATAGAAATAATGAAAGAAATTTATATGAATAGAAAGAATAACGGATGATTTTCATGGATATTCTTGAAGATTTCTTTGTTCTCTTTTTGTTCCCAATCTATAATGAATACGATAGGTAGGTTTTACTTAAATAATCGACTGAATTTAAAACATATTCGTTTTACACGGTTTTACATCGTAAAAGTGGATAATTCATTTTACATGTTTTTTGTCGGGGAATCTTTCTTCCGTGTAAATCGGGGGATAGGTGTATACGACAGAAATTTAGATTTATGTAAATATCTTATAATACACTTAAAATTTACATTATATAATTTTTTCTTTAGTGTAGCACAATAATATTTAGACTATGTGGTATTCAAGTATAGTAAAAAGTAAAATTCGTATTTATTTTTATAACCGACATTAATCTACTATCATCACGATATTATAAAATATTTTATACAATGAACTTTAAAATTATAATAATGTTCTTGGCAAGAAGTAAATTTTACAAATTAAAAAAATTAAATACTTTTTTATACGCTAGTTATTTCAGCGGTCCACGTAGAAAAAGTGATCTATTTTTTTTTTATTACTGAGTAACAACAGAAAGGCTGACGGCTAACTCAATATTAAGCAGTTACCGTTATCTGTGGATGTTTGCAACGCTAAGGGCGCTGGAACCTGGGTCACTAATGCCGGAAACACAACACAAGGTTAAATTGACGGCATACTTATCGACCAAGGGTGGTTGCCATCCAGACGGGCTTGAACCCCAAGCCCGTCTACCAAGTAGAAACATATTTAAGAGAAGTTAGGACTAACAGAAAAATAAAACAATTATTTTACGTTTATATCCGTGCAGGGGCGGAGAAAGAATACTGACCTCTGCGGCCGGGGTCGGCCAGTCGTAAAAGACTACAAAAACAACCCATACTAGCTACATGGTAGGATGGTAAACTTTAGTCTTAAGTATGCCGCTATAGTAACTTTGTATCTTGTTCCGGCATTAGTGACCCAAGTTCCTGTACCCTTATGGGACAGCAGCGTGTTCGAGATGCCACTGGCGTTGCAAACACTCATAGACAACGGTAACTGCTAAATTCTAAGCCGTCAACCTGTCTGCTGTCCTACAGCAATAAAAAAGAAAACAAACGATGATTTTACCTGAGCTGATATCAAAATTAAGATGTTTGATAATAAAAAAGGGGGTCTCAAAATTTCCATTATACAGTCCAAAACCGGTTATTACGACGTCGTTTAGAAAAACTTTACTTTTTTTAATAAATAAAAACTAGAATTATGTCGTTAATTTTAAATCATATGAAGCACTGGATAAAAAAATTTAAAAAAAAATAAGACGTTCTTGTTGACATTGCAGTACGTATCATCGTTTCAATCATTAATTCATGCTTTATTTATTACGGTCTGGAATCACGTCCAAATAACTGACATGTTTATATGATAACATACAGATAAGTATAATACAAGAACACTGATCTGGCTTAGCTTGTGTGATCATCATGAAGTACCTAGTGAAAAACTAATAGCAATGCTGTCTGTAAACGATAAAATGTATAAAAAATTTTGAACCGGTGCTTTATATGACATTAAATCTAGATATCATATAAATACTGTTAAAAAGTTATCATATGACATGGGCCTTTACTGGGCACTTTGGAACCAACAACATGCTCATGAAGATGGGTCTAACCGCGACACCTATGTGCAGGTTGTGTGGGGAACATAGAGAACGCATGGAACACCTACTGTGTACATGCGATGCATTGGCCAGGAAGCGAATGAATCTTTTGGGGGTAGGATATCCGACACCAGAAGACTACAGGCTCCTATCTCCATATCTCATTGATAGGCTCATGAAGCAAATCTTCAATGAGATTGGAGAGGAGTGATTGCTATCTAGGGGAACACAAAAGATCCCATTGGGTCGAAGTGTCCGAGATAACTCTCGGCCCCAAAATAAGATAAGATATCATATGACATAGAGTTGCAATTTGGGCATTGCATGGCATTGCTGACATTCAGCTCAATACTAATATGGGCATGGTCCTTTGCGTAGGCCCTACGATGACTTCATAACAGATTTTGACTGTACATCCGATTACATGAATTCACTTGCTAGAACACTATTTCTCACACATTCTGTAAGAGGTTCAACATTCAACCTTTAACCTGCTAACTGGGGAATAAACTTTTGTTCAATTCATTTATTTTTCTTCATAATTATAAGTAAATATCATCACAACTAATAAATAGTAACAGAAGGAAATGGTCTTTGACTTATTGATTTTACTTATTTAAATAAAATATTGGGGTTCTTTTGACGCGCCATCACAACAAAACTATTGAACATATCGGGATGTGACTACTACCATTCGACGCGGAATTTCGACGTCGATCATTATTTATTTATTTTTTTGCAGACCCTTTCTGATTTTTTTTTTCGATTCACTTTTGCCTGTTATTGGCCCAGCGGAGCGAGAGCATGATCATATTGTTACATGTAAATCAAACAACTTCAATACAGAAGAAAATAGTTTAACGAATTAAAAAATTGCGATCAAGATGTAACGGCAAATATCCACGAGGAAAAATGTCGTCATACCCAGTTAACAGGTTAAATAAACAGGTCCCCAACGCTGAGGGAGTTTAAGCGACTTATGCTATTGAATCCGGAGATGCGTCCTTAGCACCGACTATGGTCTTCTTCAAATTCAACGTCGACAACTGACTGACGGGCACATCGCCAGAGTTCGAATAACTATTGGAACCCCTCACGGGCCCCCACCTGCTGAAATGCGTCGTAGTCACATCCAAGTCCTCGCTACATTGAGAATCGCTGTACGTACTACTGCTCTTCATCGTGTCGTACCTATTGTCCAAGGAGGGCAGATCGATCATGACCGCCTCCATCGCTATATCCTGTTTCAGACTCTGCTGCGATATGCTTCTCTTCATTTGAGGTAAACTCATCTCCGCCGACTTCAACAGTTGCTCTGACATGCTTTGTCTATTCAATTTCTTGTCCACCGGCTTCAACCTGCTCAGTTTCCTCGGCTCCTCTTCTATGTATTTCGGCTCTTCGAACGCCATGATCGGACCGCCTTTCCACTCCTCTGAGCTGTTGAACACGGAGAATCCTGATATCTTCTCCGACACCAGTTTCAGATTGGACGTTGAGGCGTAGCGGCTGGCTTTGACCAATTTGCCTCGTTTGGTTGTGCTGTTCGCGCTGGTGGCCGCCGACTTGGAAACGCGCGAGTTAATCGGACTTATGCTGCGTCTCCTGTCCATGTTCGGCGTATTCGCGGCTGAGAGGAAGTTCAGGCTCGTTCTAGATCTACTCAGCGATCCGATAAACGAAGTCCTTTGATGGTACGCGCTGAGAACATGTTGCAGGACATTCTGAGGCCACGGCGCGTCTATATAAACACTTCTATCGGGTATAGGTTTGCCGAACTTCTTTTCGTGATCGTCCAGTTGCTTCTCGAACGTCTCATTGAGGCGCTGTCGTGGGGTAAACGGATCTTTTTTTAATTTCACGCTCTTGTGTTTGACGGACACCACAGTTACACTAATTCCCGGACGTTTTCACAGACACATACGTAGACGGGACTGCTCAAGTGATTTGATACGTAAACCCTCCGTTTGAAATGGGCTGGTGAATTTTTTAATAATCCATAAAATTGTATATTTATTGAAACGCAATGGAAGCGAATAATTAGTTCGCAGAATAAATATTAAATAAAGAGAAAAGCAGAACTTAATAGCAAATAATTTTAATTCACGACTTGATTTATTAAATTCAAATAATATTTACATAGATTTAGGTATTTAAAGAAAAAGGACCTAACCGTAATATATATGTACTTATTTCCTATACAATTGTAAACAAAAGTTGTACATGTACAACAATGTACATTTGTACTAGTTAAAATTAAAAAAATAAATTTCATAGTAAATTGTAGTATCAACTTTAAATGAGACATTAAAACAAAAAAAATATTAGGGTAGTTGTTTTTTTTTTTAAATATAAATAGGTACATATCAATTCGCATATTATTTACATTTACTACTTTATGTGTGATAAATAAACATGAAGAAATATAAAAAAAAAAACTCTAGACAAGACAAAATTAGATAATTAAAAAATTAATAGCTGACCAGCCCGTTTCAAAGCGATCCCCTCAAAACAACCAAACATCTGTACACACCTCCACCATTATTTATGTATTAGTGTAATTATTATTTTTAAATTCCAAAGCATTTACAACGAACATGCAACATCCATACACACATGCCATTACCAAAAAAAATTACAGATTTTTTTTAAATATAAAAAAAATCCAGATATTTACAGACAATGTCATCAAAAGACCATAGATATATAAATTTACTGGGGTAATTAACACATAGCACCGTCTAGCACTTGTGTTATGGGTACTAGACAACTGATATACTACATAATATACTTTTCTTTTGTAAATAAATACATATATACATAAACACTCAGACGCGAGACGGGAATCGAACCCGTGACCTTCTATATGAAAATAAATTCAACATTCTCTTGCAATATCGTGATAATTAGAATCATTCAAGCGGTAAATCCCAGTTTTTCTATTGCTGTCGGACAGCAGACCGACAAGCAAACCTTAACAGTAAGCAGTCACCGTCGCCTATGGATGTTTGCAACGCTACGGGTCCACCGCTAATACGTTGCTGTCCGCTAAGGGTAGTTTGTATCACTTTGATTTCCACTGTTGAGTGGTGTTATCACGAGATAATTGTCTCAATAAGTTTGGATAAATTTGATTTTATATTTTACACCGACATATGTTACAAAAGGCGATCTGTTGTCTAATTCATAATACTTCTTTCTCATAGCTAAATAAGAGAGAGAGAAAGAGTGAAAAGAGATTGTCTACATATGTAGTTTATTCATAGAAGATATAATTAAAAAGTTTCATTTCATCACACACTACAAAGTGTCAATAGAACAATTCACACAACACCATCTAGTCCCAAAGTAGCATAGCACTTGTGTTACGTATACAATAGGCAATTGATACATTACATGTACATTTTTTTTTATAAATAACTTACATACATATTACATTTATCCGTGCAGGGGCGGAGAAAGAATACTAACCTCTGCGGCCGGGGTCGGCCTGTCGTAAAAGGCGACAAAACAACCCAGCTACATGATAGGGGCCCCAAGCCCGTCTGGATGGCGATCACTTTTGGTCTTAAGTATGCCGCCATTATAACCTTGTGTTGTGTTCCGGCATTAGTGACCCAAGTTCCTGTATGTACCCTTATGCGACAGCAGCGTGTTCGAGATGCCACTGTTGTTGCAAACACCTATAGGCGATGGTAACTGCTAAATTCTAAGCGGACCGTTAGCCTGTCTGCTGTCCTACAGCAATAAAAAAAAAATACACATAAACACTCAAGACGCGGAATGGGAATCGAACCCGTTACCTCCGCATACGTTCCGACGTGCGGTAACCGTTTAGCCGCGGAAGTTAATATTACAAAGCATGACCGACATATAGTATATCATAAGCCTTGAATAAGTTAGCTCTTCTTCAAACTTCATGCTATCTACTACTCTTTCTCACTTTCCCTTAATTAAATTTTTTTTTCTTAAATATAATATAGTCTCTTATCACGAATTTTCACAATGGCCTATCATTCACCACCATATGTAATTTAAAATCACACATACTACCCGTGCGCAATAAGTTGAAACCTGGGGGCGGTGACGCCACAGACGGCGTTAGAAAAAAAAATCGCGTTGCCTACAGTACAACACGCGAGCTTGAGGGGAAGTTACAGGGGTAGCGGGCGGAGGGTTGCATTCCAGGCGAGTCTCAACGCACACGGGTTATTACATATTATATATTTATCATCTCCACTGATATAAAACACGTGTTATTTATGAATAAATATTAGAGAAACTACTGTGAATATAGTCGAACGAGTCTTAACGGAAACTTGAGACAGGTATCAGCTAACTTCATCATATAAAAATATATAATCGACGACCCCGGTGGCGTAACGGATAACGCACTTCGGTACGCTTGTGGAGGTCACGGGTTCGATTCCCGTCTCGCGTCTGGGTGTTTATATGTATTTATTTACAAAAAAAAAAGTATATAAGTAGTATATCAGTTGTCTAGTACCCATAACACAAGTGCTATGCTACTTAGTTTGGGACTAGATGGCGCTGTGTGAATTATCACAAAATATTATTATTATTATTAAATATCATTATTATTATAAGTGTGCGCGCGCGTCGAAAAAAATTTTAATCTCACAATTTTTTCGAAACGCGCCAAAAGTATAACTTAAAAAAAGGAAGAATAATTACACCTTCTGTTTAAGTCCCTTCCCCATTTCGCCATGTATCTCTATATCTCTCACACACATACAAAAACACGTGCGCCCGCGCATCCACACACAACTAAGCAAGATCATACGATTATTCAAATCACATAAAACTATATTTAATCTCTACCTATCTCTGTCTCTCTCTCTCTCTTTTTCTCCTACAACCCTCCAACTACAAATCTAGCACTCACCATCTTTCTGTCTCCGAGGGTGGCTCTCCACTCCTTCAGCTCCATGGAGTACCTCTCCTCGAGAGCCTTCATCTTGTTGCTCTCGTGGTTCATCAGGGCTTTTCTCTTTTCGTTCTGGAATTGCTCCAATTCGCGTAAGAGTGCCTAATTAGAAACAACACATATATATTAATAATGGAAAATTAAGAATACCGACCCTTGCGGCAGAGGTCGGCTTGTCGTAAAAGGCGACAAAACAACACTGGCTAGGTGCTCGAGCTCCAATCTCGTCTGAGTGGCAACCATGTGTTGTGTTCCCTTATGGGACAGCAGCGTGTTCGCTGCAAACACTGGCGAAAGAAACGAGGAGAAAGAATACTACCCTCTGCGGCCGGGGTCGGCCTGTCGTAAAACGCGACAAAACAATCCACTCTAGCTACGTGGTAGGGTCCCAAGCCCATCTGGATGGCGACCACTTTTGGTCTTAAGTATGCCGCCATAATAACTTTGTGTTGTGTTCTGGCATTAGTGACCCAAGTTCCTATACCCTTATGGGACAGCAGCGTGTTCGCGATGCCACTGGCACTGCAAACACCCATAGGCGACGGTAACTGCTAAATTCTAAGGGGGCCGTCAGTCTGTCTGCTGTCCTACAGCAATAAAAAAAGGGAAGAATGTCATGTAATAAGGAAAATGCTAGAAAAGAAAGTGGGTGGATACAATAGGAGGTGGAGATCAAATAAAAGATGGATTGTGTAAAGAATATATGGCAAAAATTGTGTGAATGTTATAATGATGATTAATAGAGGAGAGTGGAAGGAGAGGACATGTTTTACCAAACCCCCCCCCCCATAGCTTGGGATAAGATTATAATATGAATAGATTAGTTAAATAAGAATGTTGGGATGATGGTTAACAATGGGGAGTGAAAAAAGAAATGGATATTAGGCCCCGCCCACATGGAGTAGAACAAGAAGTGCTATCAGAGTTCCAAGTGGCAACCTTATCGCCTCATGGAAATTCACGCAAGCGAAGCCATGCTCATCTAGAACACTCACCTCGCCAGCGGCCTTGAGCTCCTCCCTGGCCTTCGCGTGCTTCGTGGCCAACCTCTGCTGTTCAGCTCGGTACCTTTTCTTCTCGTTCTCTTGGAACTGTTGAAACAAAGAAAATTTTAAATGTTTTCATTTAGAACTATAAATCCTTAGATTAAGTTAACACATGATAAATAAACATAACTGAAAAACTGACTGGCTGACGCCTCACTTAACAGTAAGCAATTACCGCTCCCTATGGATGTTTGCAACGCCAGGGGCACCGCCAACACGCTGCCATCCGCTTAGTGGTACTGGAACCTGGGTCTCTAATACATGGATATTATGGCAGCATATTTATAGAACAAATGTGATTGCCATTCGGACGTGCTTGGAGCCCTATCACGTAACGTTGTTTTGTCGCCTTTTACGACAGGCTGCATATCAGTCACGCATAAAGTTATTTTTTATTTCTAATACAATAAATCTGTCCCGTACACGTAAACTTGAAGCCCCGCCCCTTATGACCAAGCGTGGTATTTTGAAGACGCCCCTCCCCTGAACTTAGTAGTATGGGTACGTGTTCCCTATGATGCGACATATGAAAAGAGTACCTTCTTGAGCCTCTCGCGGTCGTCCTCGTGGCTGATGGGCTGCGCGCTGATCCTCAGCGACTCCCTGAACATCATCTCCCTCGCCTTCTGCTCCGCTCGTATCCTCTTCGGGAGGGAGCGCTTCTCTAGCGCTTGGCACTTCGCCAGCTCCTCCTCTTTGCGGGCGTTTTTCCTTTAATAATAATAATCACTTTTGAAAAATCTCAAGAGAATTTTAAACAATTAAAAATAAGAGAATTTCTATATCAGGAAACTTCAAGTTGTTATCTACAGCTACATTCATAACATACGGCAGCTACACTAGCGCCGCACTAGGTATTTGAATGTACAGCTGGACACACTTTCAACTTCTCCCCCATATGAGATAGTTATCCTTAGCTCTTTTTATCCGTGCAGGGGCGGAGAAAGAATACTGACCTCTGCTGCCGGAGTCCGCCTGTCGTAAAAGGCGACAAAACAACCCATCCTAGCTACGTGATAGGGCCCCAAGCCCGTATGGATGGCTACCACCTTTGGTCCCAAGATCCTGTACCTTTATGGGAGAGCACTGTTCGTGATGCCACTGGCGTTGCAAACATCCATTGGCGACGGTAACTGCTAAACTACAGCATTAAAAAAAGTAACTAATTCTGGTTGTTTTTTTGTGGAATACAACTCAAGGATTAGATATACGTCCCGAGTTTGGGTATTTCTACATAACATGTATTTATTTACAAAAGAAAAAATATATACATCAATTGTAGGGGTGTACGAATATAGTTCGAATCGAATCGAATATCAATATTCGATTCGAATAATTGGAATTTTCGAAATATCACTGGATTTTCTATTCCAATTTGAATTCCATTACATCGTGTATCAAAATATTCTACTTACGAATAATATACTTTTTGATTAAAAATCAATTACCCGGAGAAAACAATTAATTGCTCAATTTCAATATATGTTCATCTCTGTCAGTAACATAAAAGAAATCTAGATACTAATATTGGCAAGAGATCTTTTCAATTCATTTTAGTTTTTACAATTTTACTCTGAATTCAAAATACTCGATATTATTCGAATTTTTAATTCGCGAATAATCCGTAAAACATCGAATTATTCGATTCGGAACGAATAATTCGTGAGTTCGAATTATTCGCACACCCCTAATCAATTGTTTAACCACTTTGGTACGAGCGTCGAATACAGTCGACAGCCAATTTTTGCCTTATATCTGCAATTGCAGTTTTTACGTTCACCTAATATGCGTCTTGGAATCATTGCATATTAGCACGATACCTGTATGTATGTATAATTATTGAGTAGTAGTGCCTCTGGGAGGACGGCACTCCCTTTATCTAGAGGAAAAATACAATTGTTAAGCTTCGAGCGTGCGGATGATTAATACCGGCTGAGGAAAAGGTATCGTGTCCGATAAGCACCGTACCGAAGTGGCTTAAAACTACTAAACTACTAAAAAGTAAACTACTAACCTATCAACTTAATAAAAATCACTAAAAAATAACAAGATAATAAAAAAAATCAGTACACACATCTTGGTCTAAGAGTAAACCAAGACACAAAGAGAAAAGAGAAATATACACAGAAAAAAGTGTGTGTGTGCGTATAATTCACACGCGGCAGAAGTAAAATTCAGAAAAGAGGAGTACAATTCATATATTAGTTTATAAAAGCTACAAAAGTCCGAACAAACAGGAGACAAAGATTATAAGTAACGCTGTATTCTATCTCTTTCTCTCGTAGGCTAGATCCTATTTATAAAATTCATTTGTCTCTTCTTGGTGGTGTAATAAAAATAAATAATTAATAGAGAAACGGTAGGAGTTGGTTACCTCTTGATCTGTTCGAGCTCCTTGTCGTGCCTAACGAGCATCTGGTGCCTCCTGAGCAGGAACTCATCCTTGAGCTGTCTCTTGGCCAGCTGGTGCCGTTCGTGGATCTGCTTCTCCTCCAGCTCCCAAAGTGCGGCTTCGCGGGTACGCATTATCTAAAAACGGATAAAATTATAAATGAGTATATTAGAGGATGTTTGAAAGTAGCGTCAATTATTAAGAAGTAATAGGTTAGTCTTGTATGGATATATGATGCGAAGAGAGGAGCGTCATGTAACAAGGATGCTAGAAATGAGAGTGGATGGATGGATACAAGAGGAGGGGTAGACCCAAGAAAAGATGCATGGATTGTGTAAAAGATGATATGGTTAAAAAAGGTGTGAATGTTCAGATCATCATCATCATCTCAGCGTTCATCCCGGTTGCAACCCAAACTTGCGTTTCGGTGCCCGGGTCCGCTTTCCGACTTTTTCTACTCCACTTCGCACGGTTTTCAGCATCCCTGGTAGTGAGCCCATTGGCACGCATATCACCCTTTACGACGTCAAGCCAGCACTTTTTGGGTCTACCCCTCCTGCCGGGGCCCGGCGGAGGCGGCATGGCCAGACATTTGTTTCCCACATAAGCATCCGGTTGCCGTAAAACGTGGCCGTACCAACGGAGCCGACACTCCTGCAGTTTATCCGCAATGTCACGGACATGAAGACTACCGCGAATGCGGGAGTTCCTGACGCGGTCCTTCCGCGTCACTCCACACATCCACCGCAGCATATTCATCTCCGTGACACGCAGCTCTTGCTTGTGTCGCTCTAACACCGGCCACGCTTCACAGCCGTATAAAAGGACAGGCCTAATGATGGTCTTATAGACCTGTCCCTTCAACTTTACCGGCATCTTGGGGTCACAAATGACACCAGTTACCTCACGCCATTTGGCCCACGCGGCAGCAATCGATGTCACCAGACGCATGAAACTTGTGAATGAATGAATGTGAATGTTCAGATGACGGCTAATAAAGGAGAGCACATGTTGTGCCGACCCTACATAGTTTGGGATAAAAGCAGGAAGAAGAAATTATATATATGGAAAATACTACCCGTTTCCAATTGCCGAGGTGGGAAAATGCTCTTACGCACCACGGCAGGCTTGTGTGGGATCACTTCAGAAACAGTGTCGTCTACCCGCTAATAACCATCCCCAGGCTCCTACTCCGTTGGCGTGTGTACCGGATGTCGGGAGAGGGCGCGAAACGACTACTACACAGTACTTCGTTGAGTATCCAAGATGCCATGTGTACCGACCTGATGCCGCTGCTGCAGGTACTGCCTGTCGGCCAACGCTTGCCTCTCGCGGTGGTTCTCGTGGATGCGCCGCAGGACGGTGTCATTCGCCTCCGCGAGGCTCGCGACGTACGCGCGCTCCCGCTCCGTGTGCTCAGCGTCGAGGCGGATCCTGCGCTGCTTGTACGCCTCCTTGCGGCGCTCCTTCGCAACTAACTCCACTTCCTATTCAAAATAAAGTTATAAATATAGCGTGTCTTATTCACACAGCGACATCTAGCCCCAAGGCAAGCAAGTCATAAAGCAGTGCGCTTGTGTTATGTTCTTAAGCAAAAAAAAGTGTGTGCACAAATCACATACGGCAGAAGTGAAACTTCAGAAAAATAGCCTACGAGGGAATGAGATAAAGATAGTGTTAGGATAACGACCTCGGTGGCTTAACGGATAACGCACTTCGGTACGCTTGCGGAGGTCACGGGTTCGATTCCCGTCTCGCGTCTGGGTGTTTATGTATAATATGTATTTATTTAAAAAAAAAAAGTATATAAGTAGTATATCATTTGTCTAGTACCCATAACACAAGTGCTATGCTACTTAGTTTGGGACTAGATGGCGCTGTGTGAATTGTCACAAAATATTATTATAAAAAAGAAAAAGAAAATTATAAGGTTTAAAAATTTTTACCACGTTCAAAAATTATTTTGTATTTTTATGCAAAATATTTAATTTTATACATTAACTAGAAACGAAACCCGGCGTTGCTCGAGTCAAATTTTTGTAGAAAAGTTCTCGATATTTTCACACACTTGCGTAATTTACGCCATTCAACACACTCCCGAGCTTATAGGAGCCGTACAATGTGTTAGAAAATGATAGAAGTATCTCATTACACATTTATACCACCCACATCCACCTTTTTTTTTTTTATACCGGGGAAAACTGTTACAGTTTCCACCGGCCTCCGGGGGAAGGCCGGTGGGGTATGCGGGTTTACCTCCCGAGGGGGCTGCCTATTCCCCTCGGGCGGACCGAGGGCCAAGGCCGCCGGTCCTACCCACTAAAAACCCCGGTCGTCACTCTTGGCCTTAGGCGGGGGCTTCGCAGGATCGCCTTTTGGCATTACTCTGCTAGGCCCCCAACCACCCACATCCACCTACAGCAACCAAACTCCCTTACTTGCAAGTGCACAAGAAGTGGGGTCTTCTACCACTGCAATCGCAAGTGGGCGCCAGTGGGTGGTCATAGAGGAAAGTTATTAAAACATTTTGATACTTAAAAACACATGTATTAATGCACGTGTGCCGAACACCTTGACAACACGTGCAAAATACCGGTGCACCAAACTATTTAACAACACCTGCAGCACGCAGGTGCGCCGTGCCATATAAATAAAAAAAAAATATATTGGGGCAATTCATACAACATTATCCGTGCAGGGGCGGGGAAAGAACACTGCCCTCTGCGACAGGTGTCGGCCTAACATAAAAGCCGACAAAATAACCCACCTAGCTACGTGTAGGGCCATTTTTGATAATGATTAAGAGAAGCGGTGCGCTTAATGCTTCAACTACCCTCTTACCTGTTTCAACAGCCTCTGCTCCTGTTTCAGCGTATCCCTAAAGTGCCTCAGGTCCCTTTCGTGCTCAGCCCTCAATCTCTTGGCGGCCGCCCTCAACTCGGTTTCCAGTTGTTGCTCAGCCCTCTCGGCGGCCGCACGCTGCGCACGCGCCAACGTGTCCAGGTCGGCTTCGTGGGCGCGAGATAACGAAGCTAATTCTGCTTCGAATCTGGACGAAGAATTTTCTTAATGATAATACTGTTGTTAATATGCCGCCATTTTAGCGAAGAGCCACGCCCAAGACAAATTAAAGACGTCAGCCTACTGGGCAAAACACTACGCACACGTTGGAATGTACGTCAGCAGTGGGACTCCCCGTGGTATGCGCCCGAGCGCCCCCGTCTCTTGGTTAGGGGACGCACGTCGCTGGTATACCCATTAGACTTGACGTTGGCCCCCTTGACACCACCTTATATGTCTTCGAACTGACCTTCCAGAAAGAAAATCTGCAAAAACTATCTGGTTCCTAAGATCGGGTTCAATCTTAAGGCCTTGGGAGAGACTTTTTTCATATACAATTAAGACTTATCTTCTTCTTTATTCCAAAACATTTGGGCGGTGCATAATATCGGCTCCTCCCACTTTCCTCTACTATGTTTAGATGAGTAGATAACCATCTTAACATTCACACCTTTTTCACCCATATCAACACTCACACAGTCTATCTCTTCGTTGGTATACCGCTCTTTCTGCATCCACTTTCATTCCTACAATTTTTCTTCATGACATTTTGTAACAGAAAATTACTCACTTTTTGTCCTGCTGCTCACGCAGTTGGGTCTCCTTCGCGTTGAGGTCCTGGAACTGCTTTTGCTCCTGCTTCTGCAGCATCTTGATCTCGCGCAACTCCTGCTTGCGGAGCGCGTGGTCGTCCCACGTGCGTCCGCTCTCCTCGTCGCCCCATATTACCTGAAACACCCACCAGCAATAGGACAAGGGCCACACTAAAACTTTTACAGGAAAATGTTACCTTTTAGGTTTAGCGTAAGATCAACGTCGGTAACGTTGAGCGAGCACCATTTTTAATACATACATACATTACCATAGGGCTCACTCGTGACCTTAATAGAGAGACCTTCTTGTGAGAAACTTTTTGAGCGAAATCGTTTTCTTTTTTTTTAAGTGACGTTAAACGTGTTAATTTTTTAATTATTTTGCAACCTCTGTGGCACAACGGCTTTTTCACAAACACTTGCGAGGTTTCGATTCCCGTTTCGTGTCTGCATTTATGCACAAGGTTCGCAGCGCTTGTGTTATGAGCACTAGACGACTAATGCAGATGTAACCAAGTGCTAAAGGTGCGTAGATCATCATAATATTGCTATAAACAACTCCGACACACACGTGGCCGAAAGAGGAGCGAGCGCACGCGGGTTTTCATCGCCCACCTCACCTCTGCATGATAAAGAAGATTCCAGCGTCCATCATACCTCGGCCTCGGCACTCAAGACGTTTTAGAGAAGGGGACACACTACCCCGCTGCCCGTTCCGATGCGGCAGAGTGCATCATACATTTTCACCTCTCAAAAAAAGGTTACATATCCCGCCATTATTGGCACACCGACACCTTACCTTGGACGTGGTGGTGGTGACAATGACGCCGTCGATCTCGAACTTCCTCGTCCGTTTCCTCGTCTTCTTCTTCAGGTTCGCCATGTGGATGTCTTCTTTAGACCTTCGCAAATACAACAGAACTTCTTTTTATTGCTGTGGAACAGCTGGCAGGCTAACGGCCCACTTGGCGGGTCGTTACATAAATATATAGATACATAGTAAGCGGTTATCGTCGCCTATGAGTGTTTGCGGCGTTAGAGGCACGGCTAACACGCTGTTATCTGCATAGGGGTGCGTGGAACCTAGGTCACTAATGTAGAGGACGGTATTTCATCTAGTTGCCATCCGGACGGGCTTGGGGCCCTAACACAACTTTTTACGGCAGGCCGACCCCGGCTGCATGGGTTAGTATTCATACTCCCCTCCTGTATGGAGAACTGCCACGTATCATAAGTCCATCTCTCTTTTTTATTCTCTTTTTGAAGGGTAAGAGCTTCCACGAGTTTTGGTTCACACTATATTTCTTAACTATAAAAAAAATTATGGATACCATATTATGTCCGACATCATACTTCCCCCAGGGCCACCCCAATATTTCAGGTCCAAAAATCATTGGGGTGCTTTTTTTTTCAAATACTTTTAGGAAATAACTCAAGAATAATGGGCAGCTTGTAGAAACAGTGATGTACTACTCATTATTTTCCGAGATGTCAAATGACATAAATTTTTGGAAACAACTTGTTAAAAAGGCCCTAATTGCTTTTTTATGGCAAGTAGCTAGGCTGTATTGTTGTAACGCCGCGCAAAGGACCCTGCTTTATTAAAAATATTCGAAACGGTGTCCTCCAGCCGCTAGGCTTCTGTAGTGATCGTGGGTATGCGATCACACTGTCCAGCGCGGCTGGACCACACATATTGGCGTTCAAAAGGTGTCCGCCGCGACACACTGGGGTAAACATTGTTTCTAGCCTGGCGTTCAATTGGTGCTTACGTAAGAACGCGAATGATACAGTTTTCTTTGGGGAAAACAAAGAAATAGCTCATTAAGAAACAAAACTAAAGTTTTAAATGCTCTACAACACGCACGTAGAATGAAGTGGAATTGGGTCGTATACCTGGCACGCGCCAATGATGAACAGCACTGGTCACCATTTGGAAAGGTCCTAGAGGCAAAAGAATAAAGAGAAGACCAAAGGCGCAAGATAAAAAGTTTGGAACAAAACAGAGGAGGCTTGTTCGATCCTTGCATAAAGGGTATTTGAAATCCCACCTTCCAATTTTTGTTACCTACCCTCACTTTCGGTGAGGTAAATGCTAAAAGCGAGGGTGGGACGAAAATAATAAATAAGCGAGCTCCTAAACACGAGCGATACGGTCGACGTTCGACGTCCATGAAGACGATTCTCTGCGCCGTGCACAATTGGCTTCAGTTACTCCTTAATAACTTTTTTTTATTGCTACAAGACAGTCGCCTTACCGTCGCCTATGGGTGTTTGCAACGCCAGTGGCACCGCGAACACGCTGCTGTCCCATAAGGGTACAGGAACATGGGTCACTAATGCCGGAACACAACACAAGGTTATTATGGCGGCATACTCAAGACCAAAGGTGGTCGCCATCCAGACGGGCTTGGGGCCCTACCACGTAGCTAGGGTTGTTTTGTCGCCTTTTACGACAGGCCGACCCCGGCCGCAGAGGTCAGTATTCTTTTTCCGACCCTGCAATAGTTTGTGACATTTAGCTGGTGACGTGCAACAGTTCCTCCGCTACCGGAACTGAACCGGGAAGGGGTGGAATCAAGGTCAGTGCGAGGTTCTTTGCCCGATGGAAGGTATCGCGCATCTCTAACCACCACTCCTTTCCCCCTGTACGGTGCAATCTCGGTCAGTGACCGGCATCGTACAAGGTCTTTACCCGAAAAGGGATCCATAATAAGTAATCTACGTGTTATATATTGTTTTAAATTTTAAGTTTAGTTTTATTTGTATATTATGGAATAAAAAGGTTTTATAATTAAAGCATACCTTTGTATCCTGTTGACAGCTTGGCCTTCGGGCTGTTTCCGCCTCAGCACGACCTGATCTCCGTTGTCCAATTGATTGTCCGTATTCACTCTGGAATAAAAAAAATATATTGTAGGATCGTATCTTGTAACTCGATCCCTATCCAACCTTTTTTATACAATTTGCCAACACCTTTTTTAATGGTCCTTCGAGTAGGATTCGAAATGTAAGGCAAGTATTACCTCTATTGTAATTTTTATGGTAAAATTGTTTGTAGCTCCTAATAAATTTAAAAAAAAAAAAAGTATACTTAATTACTTGTATAGTAAGTACAGTTAAACACTGAAGTTAATGATAATGATGATTATTGTGTAGAGTTTATGATTAGATTTAGATCAAGATGATAATGTTGAATATAGTGATGATGATTAAATTGATGGTAGTAATGATGTTAAAGATGAGCGTAATATAAATATAATATATATAGTGATTGTGCCGTAACAACACCACAATCACCACTACCACCATCTTTATTAGATAAGGACAGTGGCGATAGTGATATTGTTGAGTGATGATGATGATAATGGTAACGATGATAATGTATCATCATCGCCACCACCAAGTCACAATAGTGATGATGACGATAGCGAAATCATCTGGTGAAAGATTTTGATAATAATAATATACTTTATTGCACTCATTAACATCAACTTCACAACAAGATAATATAGACAAACAAAGTACAATCGGCGGTCTTATCACTGTAAGGGATTTTTTCCAGACAACTATATGTCTAAACTTGTAAAAAAAAAAGAAAAAAAAAATTCACAGATGTCAGGCTGTTGTTTTGGAATTGTGAATTTTTGTGGATTTGAGTTCAAATAAGTTCAAAGGTTCAAATTAAAGTTAAAAGTAGCGCAACCAACTATATCCAGCAGTAATGCATGTACATATATATACAAATCGATTACATAGCATATCATTCTAAATCCTAGTTTGGTTAGTTTTTTTAAATCTCCTTTAGTCAGTATGAATATATAAATTTTCCATATATCCAAAACATAATGGCGAATTATAGCTGACTGATGATTATGTCGATGTTGTAGATATTGTTGTTGGTGATAAAGGTGGTATATGTGAGTGATCATATGGGTGGAGGTGACGAATATGAATCTAATGGAAACAAGATAATTAAACCTGAGCTGCATTCACACAAACATGGTCTAGTATTTTTTTACCTGGCACCGCCGTTCTGATGATGGTTGTCCTCGTGACTCAGGGTGGTGGAGGCGGCCAGTGAGTCCGTCTCGGCCGCGTGCCGGGACGACGACGACGCCACTGAGCCGCTGTCCGATTGCGACCGCCTGCTGACAGATACAAAGCGACACTCAAATTAGCTCCAATCATTACTTTGTACTCATTTAGTGCAATAATTGGTAACCATGTCATTCAAAGAGCCATTTTTTTTAAATTATATTTATTGCTTTAGTAGGAGACATTATTGTGGAAATAATTATAAATGTAGTAATGAAATCCGCTAACACGAAAATCGCTCTCGCCTAACCTGAAATCACGCCACCGATCATACGATCGTGACGTCAGACCACCAGCGAGGATTGTAAGCCACGCCTACCACAGGATGACTGCCGACGCACATCGTTCGTAGGCGCGCGCGCAACATGGTCACAGTACGTCTATTGTTCTAAGCTCCGCCTGATAGTCAAGTGTGACAGTCTTACGATAAAAACTGCGAGGAGTGGTCGTTTCAAATTTTTATTTTTAATTATTATTATTGTTTATTTGTGTAATACAAACACCCGCTTGTACTAAATTCATTCTGCTCTCAACTTTGCACCGTCAATAAATTTACTACAAAGTTAACATATTTAATTGCTGCGAAAGAACGAATGTGACTGACCGTCGGAGCAGCCCGGACTGTGACCCGGGTCGGCTCGAAATTCATAGTCTTTCCCGTGCATTTCGTCTCGTTACCAGGTGATCGCGATAATACCGCCACAAACTGTGGCCTACCATTGTTTCTTGTAAGCTATTCAATGACAAATGATTCAATATGGCCAGCCTTGTAGCGCAGAAAATATTCTAAAATTTATATAACAAAGTCTGGCTGTATTTTATGTTAGGAAACCAGCTCGAAGGACTATTATTAAAAAATTTCAAGTGCAGGTAATATTTTTTATAAGTAACGATAAGGTAAAATCTATAAGATCACCGACACATATAGTCACTACTCTTACTTATGGATAGAGCCCCGCACAGCCATCAAAAAGAATGAATCTCATTCGTTAGTTTCTAATGAATAAAACAATGTATGCAACTCACCTATCAAAGCTGTCCGGACTGAGCCTCGTGCTGACAGATCCAAGAGCAATGTGCGTCGCGGCCGAGTCTCGAACCCTCACCTCCTCTTCATTGCCCACTGTCACCACTGACACGTGGGAGGTGTCCTAAAAGTATGCACAGTTTAAGGGTTTATGCAAGGGCATAAAAGGTAGATCAGACCTCCTGATTTCGATAACTACCAAGAAAACAACTTTTTGGTAGTCCTTTTCCATCAGTATTTTTTTATAGGTCAGCAGACATGCTGACGGTCCACTTAGAATTTAGCAGTTACCGTCGCCTATGGGTGTTTGCAACGCCGATGGCATCACGAACGCGCTGCTATTCCATAAGGGTACAGGAACTTTAGTCACTAATGCCGGAACACAACACAAAGTAATTATGGCGGCATACTTAAGACCAAAGGTGGTCACCATCTACACGGGCTTGAGGCCCTACCACGTAGCTAGGGTGGGTTGTTTTGTCGCCATTTACGACAGACCGATCCCGGCCGCAGATGTCAGCATTCTTTCTCCATCTCTGCACGGATAAAATCCTTATTTTGTGTTTTTAAGGATAATTACTTAAAAACACAAACACAAAATGAGGGTAGTTTAAAATTCATAACTTACAGCATTGAGACCGTTGGTGGCGCTGTCGTCGAACACGCCCGAGTCCGTCCCCGGAGCGGTTGGACTCAATATCAACACTTCACTGCTGTCTAGACGGCGGCCACGACTCTTTTCTGTTTTAGAAAAAAAAAATACATTAAATCATCAGTAAGGAATTTAAAAACAAAGTGTCTGTGTGTGTACTTATGTATGCACTATTTTTTTTTTTGGAGTAGAACAGCAGTCAGGCTGACCGCCCTCTTAGAATTTAGCAGTTACCGTCGCCTATGAACGAACTTGGGTCACTAATGCCGGAACACAACACAAGGTTATTATGGCGGCATACTTAAGACCAAAGGTCGCCATTCAGACGGGCTTGAGGCCCTACCACGTAGCAAGGATGGATTGTTTTGTCGCCTTTTACGACAGGCCGACCCCGGCCTAAGAAGCACGTAAGAAGTTTTCATCCCGTATGCCACAATTTTTTATTAAACGAATTGATAAATTAATAAACTTAAAAGAATACATAACGTTTTCTACGTGGTAGGGCCTCAAGTCCGTCTGGATGGCGACCACCTTTGGTCTTAAGTATGCCGCCATAATAACCTTGTGTTGTGTTCCGGCATTAGTCACCCAAGTTCCTGTACCCTTATGAGGCAGCAGCCTGTTCGCGATGCCACTGGCGTTGCAAATACCTATAGGCGACGGTAATTGCTAAATTCTGAGCGGGCTGTCAGCCTGTCTGCTGTCCTACGCAATAAAAAAAAAATAACGAAAATTAATCTCAAAACTATAATTGCACTTTTTTTAAGATAGTCACATTAACGCGAATTTTTAAAATGCCCTTTCATTCACCACTATATATAATTTATAATAACATACACGCGTTGTAGATTTATGGAAATTTGAGAAATTACTGTGAATATAGCTATGAGTGTTCGATCCTTGCATAGGGGTATTTGAAATCCCGCCACCTGATTTTTGTTATCTACCCTCACTCTCGGTGAGGTAATAATGGTGAAAGCGAGAGTGGGACGGAAAAATTGTTTGTTCTTGTGTCAACGTTTGACACGAGATAACCGCCTTTGCACCGTGTACGATATTTATCAATTTTAACGAAAAAAACTTCTAAACCGACGGGACGGTCGACGTTCGACCTCCCTGGTTACTCTAAACTCTAATTGGCCGTGCCATTAAATCTGTATATCAGTGTTGTGACTTTAGCTGGTGCCGTGCAACAGTTCCTCAGCGACCTGAACCGAACCGGGAAGTGGTGGAATCAAGGTCAGTGCTAGTTTCTTTGCCCATAGCAAGGCATCACGTCTCATTAGTCGCCGCTCCTATCCCTATCCTCTATCATACAGTCCACTGCTCTCGAGCTGTACTTCTCATTCCTGTACGGTGAAATCTCGGTCCGTGACCGGCATCGTACAGTGAGGTTTCACGGAAACTTGAGAGACATCAGCTAAATTCATGTTGCAGCGTAAAAATTTTACTCACATAATTTTTTTCCAAACTCTTCAAAAGAAGTATAACTCGAAAAGGCCATGGATTATATAATTTACTAACCGCTATATGAATTGGTGCAATCCAAACTGTCCAAGGAGGACGGTGCGAAACAATCATCGTCGGATGAGGAGCCCGCACCGACGATTACCACCTCATCCGCCATCGGGGGGGTTGTGGATATCGTCACCGCGTTCGGTGGTAGCTGAAAACGTAAAAATTTAACATGTTAACTGGGCATGACGACATTTTTCGTCATTGAAATTTGCCGGAATATTTTAAACGTATTAATTTTTAATTGATTCTATTAATTTTTTTAAAAACAAATGGTATTTTATTACTTGAGGTGAGATATTACTTATAATTATGAAGAAAAAATTCCCCATTGTCAAACAAGTTGAATAAAAGTTTATTCCCCGGTTAACAGGTTAAAGAAGAAGAAGGAAACAGGTTGGTGGAAAGGGTATACTCACAGGCGCGGCTGTGTTGAGCACCGGCGGATGAGTGGTGGTGACGGTGACCAGGCCAGCTGGCGCCACCGCCTCCAGCGAGTTGGGCTCCACCACCACCACGTTGTCCGAGACGGCCACCACTCGCACCACCTGCTGGTTTGAAGTCGACGGTGGTGGAGGCGCTGGCGGTTTTGTTGACTCTCGTGGTGGGGAGACGTCTTTTGACTAAGTAACAAAAAAGATTATAAAACTGAAACGATTAATCTCTGATAGAATTTATTAGTGAGCAACAGTAAATAGGCTGACGGCCCATTTAATAGTAAACAGTTACATGAACCGTAAACACGCTGCTGGCCCATAGGGGTACAAAAACCTGGGTCACTAATGCCGAAACACAAGTTTAATTATGGCAGCATACTTCTAGACTAAGGGTGGTCCCCAACCAGACGGGTTTGGGGCGCTACCATGTAGCTAAGGGTGTTTTATCGTCTTTTACGACAGGCCGACCCCGGCCGCTGGGGTAAGTAAACTTACTGCGCCACTGCCCGCAGAACAAGAAGAATCAGGATTAATTTGAGGAAGTAAAAGAGAAGTTGCCCGTCTGGATGGCGACCACCTTTGGTCTTAAGTATGCCGCCATAATAACCTTGTGTTGTGTTCCGGCATTAGTGACCCAAGTTCCTGTGCCCTTATGAGACAGCAGCGTGTTCACGATGCCACTGGCGTTGCAAACACCGATATGCGACGGTAACTGCTAAATTCTAAGCGGGCCGTCGGCCTGTCTGCTATCCTACAGCAATAAACAAACAGTTCAAAATCACATGTCAGGTGTGATCAGTTCTGAAAATTCCATTCCTTCCCTCCATCAGATTTGCCTTGAAGCTATTAGCAGTCCCTTCACTTCGGCTATTATTAACTTCTCTCTAACTCAATTCTTCTTCCCCTTTTGTATAGCTTTTTCTTTTTTCCTCCTATTTATTTCCCATCTTAGAAGGGTAATGAGTAATTATTTGGTAATATAAATAACCCCACTTTTCCCCCCCAAAAATAGAAACTCGACTATGCTTGACATAGAAATACAATAAAGAGATAAAGAAGATATTTGTAAAATAAATATTACCGTAACTGTCCTAATTTCAACGGCGTTGTGCAGAGATCTCCTCTCTTCCTTCCGCCTCTCTAACCTCTCCCTCTCTTCTACGGAACTGGACCTCGAGAAGTTCTTCTCCAATCTGCTAACCTCCGCTGAAACTCTATTCAACTCCACTAACGGTCTATCTTCTGAACTCGATCGCGAAGACTTCTGCAGTCGTACTTCTATATCGTAACTACTTCGAGAACTTCTCTTGCTGACTTCTTCTATTGAGCTTGATCGTTCTCGCACGCTATCTTCTGATGTAGAACGTGAATATGATTTTTGTTTAATAAGTGGACTCTCGTTGACTCTTACTTTTGATTCTGGACTGTCATTTACTCTTACTCTGGGTTCTGGACTATGTTTGACCCTGGATTCAGTACTGTCATTAACTCTCTCTGTTAATTCTGGACTGTTTTTCACTCTTGTCCTTGACTCTGGACTGGCACTAATTCTCACTCTCGATTCTGGACTCTCTGAAACTCTGACTTCTGGACTGTCTTTGACTCTTATCCTCTCTTCTGTGCTAGATCTAGATAACTCTTTGGGTTCTGGCGTTATTGTAACGCGGTTTTGTATTGTATCGTTTGTTGATTTTTCGTTTGTAGGTTTTGATTTGATCTCGACTGCTTTTTCAGCGTCTCGACATACCTACATGAAGAACAAGTTAGTTAATTCAGATAATCTTATTAGGGTGTCGTAAAAGGCTACCAATGGATTACATCATTTGCTAGTAGTAATTTTGAAAGCAAGCTTTATGATTATAGTGGCCCTACAATCCCCCTTTAAAATCGACAACTTCATTAAGTATTAAAAAGATAATTGAAAGATCTCTCACCTGGTCTACAATTTGTCTGCCAGCCGCCGCCGTGTCCGTCGTAGCGGCCGCTACGACCAGCGTAGCCGCCGCAGCCGGTTGACTCGGCGCTACGCTCGTAGCGGGCGGGGGCGGCGCTGGATGCTTCCTCGTCGGTGCCGATGTTGATGACGATGTCAATGACGTTGTCGATGTGGATGATGCCGGTGTCGATGTGGTCGATGTGCGTGCTGGCGACGCGGGCGGCGTCGCTGAAGGCGGCGGTGGCGCCGGACCCTTCTCTTTCTTCGGAGCCTGATCACATCATTCATTTGTCAAAATCTTTATAATTCATCTTAGACAGAGACAACACTACATCGCCGCTGTCATTACTGAGAGTGAAAAGGACAGTGTGTTCACAAATTCAATGGATAGATATCACTATGACTCACCGGCGCCTTTCTGTCAGCGGGCTGGGGATCTTCGTGGGGCCTCTTCGCGGCCGCAGCGGCGGGGGTAGGGAGCGCAGGCGAAGGGGGCGCCACCGTTGCAGCCGGTGGTGATGGGGGTCGCGCAGGCGCAGCTGCTGGGGGCACGGGGGTCACACCGCGCGGGGGGTCCGGTTCCGACACTGCAGAAATGAATATGATCATTACATTACATCACAACTATTTGTTTCAGTATATCTATTCTTGATAACTAAGCCACAAATAAATTATAAATTACTTTTTAGTATAATTCTATAAAAGTGTATTTTCTAGTTTTTTTAACTATAATTTATTTGTTATCAATTCCCAATCGGTAAAAGTTTTTATTAATTTAACGCAATCTTCCAGCAGAAGAAAAAGAAAGCGTTATCCCTGATGATCATGATAAAGACTATGGCACAAAATTATTAAACACGTGTATTGTCATCAGGTCCTGGACAAGTGTGCAAAATATAGATTTTTTTTTAGTGTTCAAAGTGGGGTAAAAATCGAGTCCGAAAATTTCGTTAATAGATACATACAGGTCAAGTTAATAAATGTGTTGTAAAAAAAAACTAACTCTTGGCGTCGGGTGTTTCCCCGGACCTGACCGACGTTGAGTCATCTTCCATCTCCATTGGCATGTGGGAGCTGCGGGGCTCCTGAAATGCACAACAACGAACGAATTTAATAGGGTAAAAATTTTATTATTATTGCCTAGTAGATTATTTTAAATGTTTGAGTAAAAAATAACATGCGATCGAAGTCTATGTATAAGGACGGAGTCGAATAATAATTATATAAATGTACTGTAACAATTCAAACACCGCCATCTAGTGACAAAGTATGCAGAGCGCTTGTGTTGTTGATACTAGACAACTTATACAGGATGACTTTGACAAACCCGTCCAAATTTTTTTACGCACTAAACATCATTTAAGGAACCCATTTTTGCAAAAAAAATTGTATGTAAAATTTTCACCATAAAATATTTCATATAGGATCATTAATTCAATCGTACAGAATAATCATATGGTGCAAACAGCGTACGTTAACCTGTCTCTGTCACACCCGCGTAAATGAGTAGTGCGTATTCGCTCGCCCAATTCAATGCCGCCGTCCTCGGCCTTTTACTAGGTTAGATGGAGAGGTCATTGACACTCTAGCGCCGTATTATGTAAATTGCGAGTGCTTTGAATGACTTTGTGATGCTAATTGTAATTACTCAACATTTTTGTACTATGTGATACAAAACTAAAATACATGTTTCTCATAACTTTTACTAAAGATTCTTCTGTGTGAATTTGGACGGGTTTAATAATTTTCTTTCTTAAATACGTATCATACATTAACACCAAGACCCGGGGTGAGACTTAGGATATTTTTTATTGTTATAGGACAGCAGACAGGCTGACGGCCCACTTAGAATTTAGCAATTACCGTCGCCTATGGATGTATGTAACGCTAGTGGCATCGCGAACACGCTGCTATACCATAAGGGTACAGGAACTTGGGTCACTAATGCCATACTTAAAACCAAAGGTGATTGCCATCCAGACAGGTTTCGGGCCCTACCGTGTAGAAAATATATCGTCATGATCATAGAATAGTATGTTTAAAAAAAATCACTTTTTACCAAACTTCAATACCACATAGTATTTATTATTGCTACACTAAAGAAAAAATATTATATGTATTTTGGATTTGAAATGAATCAGTCGGTAAAATGAGGGATTAAACGGCTGCAATGTAAACTTAATATATGTCAGATCCGTCACTATTCTACGACCATGACAATATGGATTTGTTCACATTTGCCAGATTGCGTACGAAGTGAACAGTCATACATTGTTTTTTTGCTTCAATGCTGACCAAACAGAGGAAGGTTTCACCCATCGCAGTACGATATGGGGTTTTCCAAAAGGGCTTTATAGAATTTTTTAGATGCCGGGGCAGCACGTTGTCAATGCCTCTGGTGTTGCAAGCATCTATATGGGACGGTGACCACCTGCTATCACTCACACGGGCCGTGTGCCTGTCTGCTGAACTCCAGGTATAAAAAAAAAATTTGCCTGCTGCCACATTTTTCAAAATCGATTTGTTTGTATTTTTCATTTATTGCGATTACATGAAAGTATGTTTTATTGGTTTCGTGTAAAATTTTATTTTTGTAAGTTACCGTTTGTAAGGATCGGAACGCTGGACCACAAAGGTGAAGGATGAATGGGTGTTGCGTGCTGCGGAGATGCGAATGTTGAGATGTACGAGTGGAGTTACAAAGAATGGATAAAATTTAAAATGAATATATGAGAAAGAGGAAGTTTGAAAGTAGCGCCAGTGGTTGAGATGTAGAAAAGCAATAGTCTGGTATGTGGTCGTATGATGCGAAGAGAAGAATGTCACAAAACGAGGGATAGATTAAAGATGGATGAACTATGTAAATGACGATTTATAGAGGATAGTGGTAGGAGAGAACAGGTTGTGCCGACCTCACATAGTCGGGGGATGAGGACAGGAAGACGTAGCCAGCTTACATTGGCAACAGATGGCACTGTGTTAATTGTCATCATATATTTATTTATTTATACGTTAATAACGTTCTACGAGCACTAATTGAAGTGGAGCGATTATACCTTCGACGCTGGCAGAAGGTCTCGGGGCTGGCCATCAGATTCGCATGCAATTTCAAATGAAAACACGTCCCACATTAAAATACGAGCCGTTATTTATTATATTAGAAAACACAAACGACATACTTTACAAAATATACAAAGAACTATTATATAAATGCCAGATGGCCAGCAGACATGATGACGGCTCACAATAGTTAGCAGTTATCGTCGCTTATGGATGTTTGCGACGCCTTAGGAGTACTTAAAACGATAAGAACCCTGTATTTCTTCATATAAGCATTACATCGTTAGCCATCGTTAAAAACCCTCAAGTCCAAAACCCTAAAAGGAATTTTATTCCATGCACGGGCGTAATAAGAATACAGACTCTTTTATTGTAATAGAGGCTGTACACACTCGTCGAGACACCCCGAGACGGATCGAGAGCGAGGGTGTACTACATGGTGCTCTCGTCTTGTCTCGCTCTCTCGCGTCTCGCCTCGCTTATCCTCGGTCGCTTGTCGGTTTTTTTGCGCCCGAGTCAAAGGACCTTGTGGGGTCTCACGAAGCAAACGAGAGCTATCCTGTACACACTCGTTTATTCAGTTGCCCGCTGACTATATTTACAGTTTTAAGTATATATTTACCTGTTTCTGTTGCGGTGCATAGTAAACATCCACCATCTTCTTACTTCGCCATGGATTAAGTATTTTCTTTTTGTAGTAAATTTGCATATAATTATAATAGCTCACAGCACAAAGACAAACAGCAGCAGCAAGTTCTACATCCATTACTGCGGTAATCTTCAGTACAAATGAAAAATGAGTGTGTACAGGGATGCTCTCGTCGAGGGCCATATCGGCCGAGACTCTCGGCGAGTGTGTACAGCCGCCATAAAAAGCGACGAAATAACCCTGATAGGTTAGGAGACCCAGCCCCGTCGAACGGCATGTTCCCTGGGCGTCACAAACATTCATAGGCAACGGTAACTTACTATTAAGTGGACCCGTCAGTCTGTCTACCGTTCCACAGTAAAAAAAAAAGTGCACCTTCAATACCGTCCATTCGTCTTTTTACTTTTTTTATTTTATATACTTGTGTATTGTTGTACAGTTCTCACAGGCTAAAATCATCGTGTTAATATGACTAGAAATAGTGCAAAAACACAAGCAAAGCGAGGTGTGTCAGCTAGCACAGATACTAACCAATTCTCTGATACTGCTCCTTGTTTGGTTTCTGTCTGGATCTCCTCAACTTTGACTATTGGCGAAGCGTATCCCCGTTGGTTAGTAAGCGTGCGAGAGAAGCGTTACGGGTTAAGTTTTCTTCTAACGAGTGCTTCCGAGTGCACCCGAAGTGACAACGAGGCACTTACGAGGTTATCGAGTTTTGTTACAAAGAACTTCTGCGCGTCATTTACGCGTCACTGTCTTTTCGTGTTACCACAGAACGTATAAATGTTACGTATAGAACACTGCATCCCCCTTACCGAATGGGATTTCCTCACCATCTATTTTTAGTTGACTAGATCACGGGACGCGCCACACGCGTTTGATATATATTCCGATAACACATAAGTTGCGCGTGCACATTAGTGACTTCTGTCTGTGTATTAGGTAGTTATAAACGCGGCTTTTGTATAGATAACTGATGGAGTGTCTGCAGTGTGGTAATACACTCTATGTGTACACTGAAGACTAGAATTGGGATGTTGATGAAACGAAGAACACCAATATTAAATAGAAGAAAAAAAAACAAATCCAATATTCAAGTCCAAAGACATCGTGAAAAAGCCCACACATGCTAAACGATAACAGATTATTTTCAAACTAAATAGAAGTAGGAATTATTGAAGAAGAAGAATAAGTGTGAGCGAAGGACATCGTTCTATATAGACGCGCAGTATACCCTCAGCGATACACCTCATACAAGTATAACATCCAACATGGGGGGAATATAACCCACAGGAATGGCTGTACAAGAACTTGTAACACGTTGAACGCCAGAATAGAAACAATGTTTACCCTAGTGGGCTGCGTCGGATACCGTTTCTACTCTATTTACTTAAGTAAGAGATCCCGGGCGACTCCACGTTACAGCTTGGCCACTTAGCACAAAAAAAATTTAAAGGAACTAGAATTTAACTAGTTGTTTTTAAAGTTTCTACCATCTGACATCTCTGAAAATAAATGAATACTTCGCTATTTCCATAAATCGCCTATTGTTTTTGAGTTATATTCTGAAAAAATTTTCAAAAAAAAAAACTCCCAACGATATTTGGACGATTCTCGATATATTGCTGTGGACCTCCCTAGGAGGAAGTATGATGTCGGTGACACATGGTGTCCGTCATGGTATTCAACGTGTTACAAGAGAAAATACTTGGAAGACACTATTGATTGTATGCCATCAATCATTGTCTTCCAAGTATGAAGTTGAACACAATTCAAGGTACGCGATTCATTATATCCTTAAAAGGAAGGAAACTAACCTCAGTGTCGTCATCAAGGACCTCCTCTTCGACGACCTCGGCGCGGTACTCGAGCAACAGGTCCCGGAGAGGCTTCGCGTTCAGATCGCCGCTGACAAAGTCATGTTTCAACAGGTCGCTGGCCGTTGGCCTTTTCTCTGGATCCTGGACAGTACGTACAGGTTAGTGTGCTTTGATGTCAATCGATCCTACGATAAATACAGTAGTTTTTTTATTGCTGTAGAACAGCAGACAGGCTGACGGCCCGCTTGGAATCTAACAATTGTCGCCTATGGCATCGCGAACACGCTGCTGTCACATAAGGGACTTGGGTCACTAATGCCGGAACACAATACAAAGTTATTATGACGGCAAACTGAAGACCAAAGGTGGTCGCCATCTAGACGGGCTTGGGGCCCTACCACGAAACTATGGTGGGTTATTTTGTCGCCTATTACGACAGGCCGACCCCGGCCGCAGAGGTCAGTACTCTTTCTCCGACCCTGCAAGGATATGTAACCTGGGTTTTAGTGGATAAAACTACCCAGAGCGGGGGTGAAGGAAAAATGCTGAAAGGGTACCGATGCATGCATACAAGCTAGTCGCAAACGGGAACATTTATCGTCTGTCGTTACCCTAGGGAAATTATGGGTGCTCCCTCCTCCATAAGGCCACTGGATCACTGGGAACTTTAAGGAGTACTTACCTGCTACTACGGACCCTGTACACTGGATCGTATCGAATGTGGGCACTACGGGATCTTATTCCCCCTTTTTATTTTGGCAGAGGCTGGGGGGTAGCTGTTACCTCTGCGGGCGGTTTAAAGTGGACTTCAATCCGCTAGGTTGGCATCGAGAGCCGGGTCTCTTTTATCGCGAGCGTGTTGGTAAGGGATGGATAATATGATAAGCGGGGTGTAGATGCGGGAGCGGAAGCGGAAGCTGGAAGAAGACCGGTGCATGCTCAAACGCCTAGCGCATACAGCCACATTTTTTGATTTTATTGCTCTAACACAAGAGATAGGCTGACAGCCCGTTTCACTAACACACTACCATCATAGAGGAACTGGAACTTGGGTTCACTGTACCCCAGGTATTAAGACCTACCTTAACTAGGGCCTTGGCAATGAAGTCGTTGAATATCTTGCTCCACCGCGACGGCTCGTCGAGCGTCGGTGGATCGCTCTTCTGTATCTTGAGCAGCACCCTCATCGGGGTCATCTCATGGTTGGGCGGCTCCATCTGGGCGAACTCGATCAGAGTGATACCCAGGGACCAGATGTCCACCTGGAATAGGTAAAGTGTTTTTTGTGATTCGATAATAATTATATAAATATAGTTAAAGGCTGTTCATCAATCAACACGCGCACACTCAGTAACACTCGTTCTGTCACGCAATAGCACTCATTTACATATTGACATTCATTCACTCACTTACTGACACTGATTCAGCAACTCAATGGCACTCACTAACTTAGTGATAATCATTCTGTCAATCAATAGCACTCGCTTAGTGACGCTCATTCGTCACTCGATAGCACTTACTCACTTATTGACAATGTAACAATGAACATTGATTTAATAACATTTGTAAGTAAGGCTTCGCATATCTCTAACCACCGCTTCCCTCTCGTACAGTCCACTGCTCTCGAGCTATCCCCTCTGCACTCTGGTCGCATATTGTGTGACCTACATGGCTACCACCTACTCGTACTTACAAGTATAGTATACAATGAACCTACTTTGAAATCATACGGGTTGTCTCGAAATGTCTCGCACAGCACCACCTCGGGGGCCATCCAGTATGGTGTACCTATGAACGTGTCGTGCTTCTGTAGGGTGGACTTGTTCTTCGCAGACACACCGAAATCCGCTGCAGAAATTTAACATAGTAAATAATTTTACATGTGCTTGTATTGTACAGGCTAACGACCCATTTAGAGTTTAGCAGCTAACTTGCCTATGCGTGGTTGACAGACGGGCTTCGAGCCCTACCACCTAGCTTGGGTTATTTAGTCGCCTTTTACGACAGGCCAACCCTGGCCGCAGAGGTTTCTTCCTTTCTCCGCCCCTGCACGGATAAAAATATATGAATAATATATATACATAAATATAGTGACAATTAGCCATCTAGTTATCAAGTAAGCAGCAGTTTGTGTAATAGGTAATAAACAACTGATGTTACGTCCTTTTCCACGCCTAAGGAGTAATAAAATAGCCCTATTCTTAGGACGTATACCAGTAGGTTGTTTTGTCGCCTTTTACGACAGACCAACCCCAGCCGCAGAGATTAGTATTCTTTTTCCGCCTCTGCACGGATAACGCCATAATAGCCTTATGTTGGGTTCCGGCTTTATTGACCCAGGTTCCACCAGTACCTCTGCGGACAAGAGCAGCTAAGTGCTTACTATTAACACCGTCAGCCTGTGTGCTGATTCCTTGCCCATAAAAAAAATTGTAGTCTATACGAGGTCATAAACCCGACTCACCCAGCTTGACGCCGCCCTGCATGGTGGCGAGCACGTTGCCCGCCTTCAGGTCCCTGTGAATCACGCGCTTCGAGTGCAAAAACTGCAGGCCTCGGCACATCTCCCTGCACACGTACGCGATCTGCATCTCGTTGAGACCCTTCTCCAGCTCAGCCATGACCGAGTCTAGGGCGCCACCGTCGCAGTACTCCAACAGCATCTGGAAATATTCAAAAGTTTATTTAAAAAGATACGAACACCACATGTTGTTTCTACTGTGTCGTAAAAGGTCACAAATGGCTCGAACACAGGAAAGGCCCAGACAATCATCATCATCAGCGTTAATCCCGGTTGCAACCCAAACATCCGCTTCGGTGCCAGAGAGTTTCTTTCTTTGCTTTGCTTTTTCGCCACATCGCATCGCACGGTCTTCAGCATCTTTGGTAGTGAGTCTATTGGTATGCATATTAATCACCATTTACGACGTCAAGGCAGCACTTTTGAGGTCTACCCCTCCTGCCAGAGCCCGGCCGGTCATTTGTCCCCGACGTAAGTTGCCACATAAACTATATTGTGAAGATGGAAGGAAACCTTCTACCTACATTGACATTCCATAAAACTTCCTTGTCATTGACAGGAATTGTAACAGCAAAAAAAAAAACACTTTATAACATCGCACTGTGGGGTCGGACCTCCTTTTGAGGGAACGGACTCCATCCGCCACACTTGTGGTGACATCTAGATAGTGAATGTTCAGAGTAGAGTGCTAATATTATTGTGTACATATTATGTACTGAGAATGAAAGACAGAAAATTCTTCTCACCCATAGTTTGTTATCGATGAAATACGCCTCGTGTAACTCGACAACGTTCGGGTGCCGGCATTCGGAGAGTATATCTATCTCGACGGTGAAATCCGCCAGGTCGTCCTCGTTGTCGAGGACGCACATCTTCGCGGCGGCCAGCTGGCCCGTCACCTTGTGCTGCGCTTTGTACACCTGCAAGATACATTTATGTACACCAGTCCGGGGGGGGGGATCGCAATGACTAAAATTAAACCCTACGACAGCATTACAGCATAATTAGTCTCTATAGAAGCGTGGGGGGATGGCGGGTGAGGGGGTGGGAGGGGAGAATGATGCGGCGGCGCCACCTATTCGTCGACGGAGGTCGAGTACAGATAGGCGCCGATACGCGCATTTCATGCATCCCAAAAAAAATCTTACCTACCCTACATCTCACGTAATGGACGCACGAGCTGGGAGCGTTGGAGAGGAATGACCGAAAGTCGATCCTGCGACCCTCTCCACAAAGGCTTTCGGTGGCGAACGGAGTTTCTAGTGGTTATGTCGTTGCGACCACCCTGGCTACCCTTTGCTAGTCAGTTGAGTAGTCGCACTAGAAAGGTGGAGAACCCCACATACCCGCGTCGGCTTCCTCCCTGTAAATCCGACGCGGTGGCCGGCCACTCGAAATGGTTCAGAACGGCATTCGCCCTTGTATCAACCATACTTCCTTACGTCCAAACTCGGAATAGGAGTTAAGCACGTGACCTCAGCAGGTGTTCTGACCATCAGTATATGCACGATCCTTGCATAAAGGGTAATTAAAATCTCGCCTCCTGATTTTTGTAATCTACCCTCACTTTCGATGAGGTAAATGGAAAAAGCGAGGGTGGGACGAAAGTAGTATCGGTAGTATCACGCGAACCTCTAAACGCGCGGGATGGACGACGTTCGACCTCCCTGAAGACCACTCTCTGCGCCGTGCGTAATTGGCTCCAGTTACTCCTTATTAACTCTCATTGCACGTGCCATTGTGTGTTCAGTGACTAGTTTGTGACATTTAGCTGGTGCCGTGCAACAGTTTCTCCGCGAGCGGACCTGAACCGAACCAGGAAGGGGTCGAATCAAGGCCAGTGTGAGTTTCTTTGCCCACTGCAACACATCGCATATCTCTAATCACCACTCCTCTCATACAGTCCACTGCTCTGGTGTTATCTCCCTCACCCTCTTGTACGGTGCACTCTGGTCCCTGACCGGCATCGTACAATATAGATGTACAGTTAGTTTGGCAGGCCCAAGCCTGGGCTCCGAAATAGGACCTTCGGATGTACCATATTAAAATGGTCTAAAAAATAAACAACAGCAATGAGGGCGGAAATCGATTGATACGTCACGCTCTCTCATATAACGTGTTGACTAGTCTCTCGCTTGTTCCGACATTAGTCGAACAAGCGTTACAGCCGAGCGTTACAGCTCAGCCTCATTGAATAAAAAGTATTCAAAGCGAGTACACACCTTCCCGAAGGCGCCATCGCCGAGCTCACCGACCATATCCCAGTACTCATTGGGATCGGAGTTGTCCCGGATGTTGTTGAAAACCTTCTTCTTCTTCGCATCATTGCCGCCACCCAAGTGCAGCACCTATAAACCAAGCACGAACACATTTTTATGACTACCTAATCCAGCAAACGTATAATTTAATTTATAATTAAACTAATAAGTAAAAAATTATTCTCAACCTATGAATAAAATGACTGACGAGAACATTAATGTCACTGTTCTAAAAAGCGTGGGGTGTTCGATATCAATCGTTATAATTTTTTTATTTTTTATTTTACTAGTTTCATTCCGAAATGCAGAGTTAGTTTAAAAATATCGTACAAAGCATGCCACGCATTTAAGACTGTGACATTAATTTTCTCGTCGGTAATTTTATTCTATGTTAAGAGTTATTTTAAACTTTTTAGTCTCATTAATTGTAATAGCGTGTTGGAACAAAGTTCCTTATCGCGCGTTGTGAAAGGGGGCTAGACGGAAAAAATTCTCACGAAAAGTTGTAACGACACTTTTTGCTATAGTAAGCTATTGTAAGCTGTGCGGCGTGCGCATGTTTCTCTGTCTGTCTCTATCTCTCTCTCTTTTCTATTTCGCATTGAACAGTGTGGTGTCGCGACGATTATTTTTGTTGAGTGTATATACAGGTTTTTTGTACATAATAAATAATAAAAAATAATAATAATGAATCCTGACAGTGTTTCTGCACAAGTTCCGGATATTGCTGATGGAGTTAGGTTAGTTACTGATTAAGTTTATATTACATATTTGTTAATAATAAAAAAAATATTATTAAAACTTAAAAAAAATAAAATTTTATTACAATTCCTTCACTAATTAATCGAAAGGAACTTCGTTCCATCCGGGTGCCCCTTGACACCTCTCAAGTTTTAATAATTCAGATGTGGATTACACTGTACAAATCTAGTCGATTTTTACTTTTCAAATAACACTGAATTTAGTTTTTTTTTTTTACTTTTTAGTTTGATTAACTATATAGTTGAATAAAAAATAAGAAATAATATTAACTATAAAATATAATTTATAGTGATGTCAATTCCAAATCCGTGAATGTTTTTATTAATTCAACGCCATCTTCCGGCAGTTTTATTAATTAAACGCCATACGGTGTTTCGACTTCAGTCGAAACACCGTATGGCTTCCTTTTCCTTCAGGAAAAGGAAGCGTTAATCTTGATGACCCTTATAAGGACTTTTTTTTTTATTGCGTAGGACAGCAGATAGGCTGACAGCCCGCTTAGAATTTAGCAGTTACCGTCGCCTATAGGTGTTTGCAACGCCAGTGGCATCGCGAACACGCTGCTGTCCCATAAGGGTACAGGAACTTGGGTCACTAATGCCGGAACACAACACAAGGTTATTATGGCGGCATACTTAAGACCAAAGGTGGTCGCCATCCAGACGGGCTTGAGGCCCTACCACGTAGCTAGGGTGGGTTGTTTTGTCGCCTTTTACGACAGGCCGACCCCGGCCACAGAGGTTAGTATTCTTTCTCCGCCCCTGCACGGATGGACTATGGGACAACATGATTAATTTATTAAACAGATCTCGACAAGTGTGCAAAATTTTGAACTTTTTGGATCGTTCAAAGTGGGTAAAAATCTAGTCCAAAAATTCCGTTACATAGATAGATACATACATGCCTAGTTAATATATATAAAGCGTATAAAAAACAGAACTTAATTACGTTCACCCTTATTTCATCCCCTTCAATTTTCATATTCGCGACAAAAGTAATCTATACCCTTCTGGAAGATCCAATCTATATACCGTAATTAATCATAATTGGTTCAGCGGTTTACGAGTGAAAGCGTAACAGGCAGAGTTACTTTAACATTTACAATATTAATATGAATAACTGCCCTTAACGTACTTACTCCTGTTGGTTGTTTGGTGTTTCCTATTCTCATATTCTCGAGTTGTTATTTTTTTTATTGTCGGACAGCAGACAGGCTGACGGCCCGCTTAGAATTTAGCAGTTACCGTCGCCTATGGGTGTTTGCAACGCCAGTGGCATCGCGAACACGCTACTGTCCCATATGGGTACAGGAACTTGGGTCACTAATGCCGGAACACAACACAAGGTTATTATGACGACATACTTGTTGTTCTCCGTGTAGAATAGAGGGGGGCAGAGTAAGTATACTAACCTCAACGGCTAGTTACATGTTAGGGCCACACAAGGGGAGGTGATGGACACAAGGGTGGATGACAACCACCCTCGGTCTATAAGTATGCTAACATAATTGTATTGTGTACCGGTATTAGTGACCCAGGTTCCAGTACCCAGGGCCCTATGAGGACAGAAGCGTGATCGCATGTACTCCAGCATCGCAAACACCCACAGGCGGCGGTAACAGCTTACTATTAAATAGGACCTCAGCGAGTCTGCTGTTTTTCATTAAGGAACGTGGGGATGTAATTTATTTTCTCTATTTCTGTCTTCATCATCATCATCATCATTTCAGCCGGAAGACGCCCACTGTTGGATAAAGGCCTCCCCCGAAGATCTCCACGACGATCGGTCCTGAGCTGCCCTCATCCAACCTATTCCGGCGATCTTGACCACATAATCGGTCCATCTTGTGCGGGGCCTACCAACATTGCGTCTTCCAGTACGCGGCCGCCATTCGAGGACTTTTCTGCCCCGACGGCCATCTGTTCTTCGCGCTATGTGCCCAGCCCACTGCCACTTCAGTTTTGCAATCAATCAATTTGCATTTCTGTCTTACCTTTTTCAAATTATTTAGAAACGACATCTTTGTGAGTGGTCGCGCGTCGATGGGGGACGCGCGCGCGTCTCATCCGTCTTCAGACATTGTGCTCACGCCACCGCCTCACCGCTGTCCATATCTGGAGCGAAAAAGAAACAATAGGTGAATAAGAGCGACAATTATTGCGTGATCAGAGGCGTAGAATATTGACCCTGCGGCCGAGGTCAGATTCCAGTATCCCATTCCAGTATTTTTTTTTACTATCGCATAAGGGTTCAGGAACTTGGGTCACTAATGCCGGAACACAACACAAGATTATTATGGCGGCATACTTAAGACCAAAGGTGGTCTCCATCCAGACGGGATTGAGGCCCCACCACATATGTATAAGGTAAATGTAAGGGAATAAGAATAAAAACCTCTGCGGCCACCCTAGCTACGTGGCACGGCCTCAAGCCCGTCTGGATGGCAACCACCCTGGTGTATAAGTATGCCGTCATAACAACCTTATGTTGTGTTCCGAGATTAGTGACCGAAGTTATTGTAACCCTAGTGTCGCAAACCTCCGTAGGCGACGGTAACTGCTAACTAATTTGTGGGTCATCGGCCTGTCTGCTGTTCCCCAGCATAAAAAAGGTACTTTTCCGTTAGCCGGGCGCAAAAAGTAGGTTAGGTTAGATTATATTTTCCTTGCTATTAAGGGGAACACCTATACCTTATCCGTTTTACCAAAAAATAAAATGTAAACAAATCGTTAAAGGGTTTTTTGGATGTCGATTTTACAATAATCAACGTCATATAAAAATTATCATAGCAATTTTTAATTATATATTAGAAATATCTCCTATAATCTTATTTTTTTATATTACTATTCCTTACTTTTAGAAAAAAAAAAACATAAAATAATTTTATTTTTACAATTATGAATGATAAATATAATGCGTATAAAATTTACATATTTATAACATTAATTATTATAATAACTAACTTACATTTTAAATAAACTAAAAAGACAGTGTTTCCAAATCTCTTACTGGTTTTATATGCTGGTAATTATAAGTGTACTGTTCAACGTACTATTGTCGATTGGAAGGAGTGTTGTTGTTTTTATTCTAGCTTTGTTTGCGAAATATTGGTTTGTTTGTTTACATTTTATTTTTTGGTAAAGTGGATAGAGTATAGTTTGAAATTTCAAAAAACGAATTAATTTTCTTTCATATTTCGATAGTCTAAACCTTTAAAAATAACATACTAAAATTTTAATTCAATATTTCAAATAGTTTATGAGTTACAACCTTCTAAAGTATAGCCGCTCAGGTATTAGAAAGTTACCTTTACTACGGGGCCAACCGGAGTTAATGTTAGGACCCTGTGGCCATCGCAACCCATTTTAATATTTTTACGAAGAAGAGCTTCAACAGCGCAGAAGGCGCAATATGAAGAAGACGAAGGTGAACTATATGGGCGTGGAATAGCAGATTGGCTGTAAGCGTGATTTTGGTCTATTGAAACCAATAAAATCAATCATTTTATCTTTAAGGAGTCTGCGCACTACACCGTTCCATACCATGACCGTGCTAGGACCGTATCAAGACACAAAAGCAAACGCTAATCGGTTACGGAACGGTCTAGTGGGCATAGTCACATACTTTTTAATACAAAGAATAATTTTTAGTCTGGCACGTTCCTATCACGGTCATGGTATGGAATGGTGTAGTGGGCAGACTCCTTTAAACGCGTTTTTCTCAAAACTACATGTTTCAAATTGGCTGCAGTTGTAACCCGAAGACAAATCATCCGACCGCTTTGATATTTTTTCTGTCTATTTTGTATATGTTTCATTGTGCTCCAGTTTTTAGATTGTATGAAAATTTTAGCGAGCCAAAAATCAACCCATTTTTGAGCACAATTTGACATTTTTTATCAGTCTGCCATTTTGTTAAATTTCTTTGTTTTTAAATAATCGTGGGTCCATTATATAGTTGCGTTCCAACACAGGCTGCTTGTAGGTTACGGTTGTTTTTTTATGACCCCCTGTATATGTGTGGCTATATGTGCAATTAGGCACACATATTTATGGGTGGTCATAAAAAAACCATAACACACAAGCAGCTTGTGTACCTACCGAAACGGGCGTCCGTGCGTTCCGACATAGGCTGCTTGTAGGTTACGGTTGTTTTTTTATGACCACCCGTATATTTCGCGGAATTAGAATAATTTTAATAATAATAATGAAATATAAACAAATATTAATTAATAGTGAGCAAAAAAAATTTTACTTTTTTTTGGGAGGTGGAAATGCACGATGCACACCCCGCCTCGTGGGAATGGGCGGCGGGGTAGTGTGGGACTCCCCGTGCAATGCGCTCGTACGTCCCCTTCTCTAGGCTGGGGGATGCCCGTCGCTGGTATACTCACTAAAACCACCCTAGTGTTCCTTCACACGCCTTAAGTGTCGAGGCCGCAGGACGCCACGGGTTAGTCAGAGCGCGGACCCAACGGGCGCCGGGCCGCTTTTGCGGGCCTCTTCAAATCCCCCTCGGGGTTTCAAGCCCGGCATCTTCCTCACGCAGGTGTGAGCTGGGCACGCGGAACACGCGCACGCCCCTTTCCCGGCCATGTGTTTACGGGCTGCGGCCCTTTCCCAGGGGGCCGTGCTCGCGACCGATCACTACGGCACCGCCTTCGCCGGACATGACTGCCTCGCAGAAGGAGGCGACAGTGTCCCATCCCGCTTGGCCCCCAACCATCGCTAGGATTATGGCCGGGAGTAAGAGATCAAGACCGATGGTGGCGACGAGGTCTCGCCGCTCCGATACCCACGCGGGACACAGTTCGAGGATGTGGAATGCCGTGTCCTCGTCGCCAGCGTCACAGTGGTGACACTCTGTCATTTGCTCCTTTTGAGGAGCTTCCGAAGCAGCCGTGCCCCGAGAGTACCTGTGTCACGTGAAACGGCAGTGCCGTGACGCCTGTCAAGCCAGTCTTGCAGGGCGAGCCGCACCGCTGCGATGGTGCTTTGACCCGCACCGTCTTTAAAATAATCTAACTTAACCTAACCTTTGCACTTAACGGAAAAGTACAAAAAAAAATTACAAATCACAATGGTGCTAAAGAAGTTTCTATTCAAAATACATTTATTTCTAAATTTCACATTCGAATATAAATTCTTTTTATCATAATAACTAAAATGCGTTAAACATATTATTCGCGTTTCGCATATTTTAAAGGGGCTTATCAACAAGGTCGCGACGAGGCTGTCTTGAGGCCGTGCCTTCGCGCGCGCTTTGTGCCAGTGATGCGACGACGCCACCGGCCGAGTCGAGTAGTTCGAGTACTAATAAAGTGAGTGTGTGGGTAATTGGAATATAATGTTTATTATTTTTATAATATTTCTACCAATCACAAAAATTATTTTAATAATATTTTGATGTACTGTACAATGCCACTGGCGCATGGCGTTGCAAACTGCCATACCCATAGGCGACGGTATGGGATAAATTCTAAGTGGGCCAGCTGCCTGTCTGCTGTCCTAAAAAAAAGTAAATCGACAAAATATGACAAGTTTTCGTACGCATGCGGGCTACACTGCTTACCTCACCACACTTCTCCGCGGCAAGAAAACACACATCTTAAAATAGTTGTTGCTTAAAACTTTATTAATTTTATATTAAATGAAGATATTGGAATTTTTTTTATATAAGGGCCAAGTGTCTTAAAATAAAACTTAGAACATTTAATTGAAATATATCCCTAGTTTTGCCGTGATGCGCTTACAAAACTGCAGAACTCGAACATTTTATTTATACAGATGTACAGTTGTTTATTAAGTAAGATTAAAATAATAACAAAGGTATTTTAGTAACTTTCCGGTAATTTGCACAACATAAATGTGACTCTTAAGTAAAAATTGTTAGTTGGGTGTTATTTATCTTTTTTGGGGTACAGAAAAACGTAACGACGCGTTACACGGGGTGAGAGAGGGTTATAAATTGCGTTACGTAATACTTGAACGGCCTTAACAACTCACACGACTCGAATGACTCGTTTGAAATATGAATCACATCACTATAAATTTAAAAAATTCAAAAATATACGAAGCACACGCGGCCGCTGCGTTGTTGACGATGAGGTAATGTTTGGTTTCTGATAAAACATGGCGGTTACGAAAATGATTGCACACTCAATTAACAGAAATATATAATAATCACTACATTATATTATTATAAAACAAAGTCGTCGCGCTGTCTGTCTGTCCATATGTATTCTTAGATATTTTAAACTATGCAACGGATTTTGATGCAGTTTTTCTAATAGATAGAGTGATTCAAGAGGAAGGTTTATATTTATAATTATATGTATAATACATGCATAATATAGTAGAGAAACACTGATAATTTTAGAGGTTTCTAATGTGATGTCGTAAATAAACACATTTTTTGCGCTTTTATTAAGCAAACGCTGGCTGAATCCTATGAGATAGATCTAAATAATGTACTACAGTATTGTACACCTTAAAAGGGTCTACAAAAAAGTCCGGGATGGTTGGTATATGTCTATCTCTTAAGCCTGGAATACACATTAGCACATGTATACGAAAAGAGCACGCTTGTGAACAAGCACGCTATATACTAAATCGCAAGCCGGTCTATTTTTCGTGCTAGTTAGCACACGGTGTGAGGCGCGGGGGAGAAAGAGGCGGCTCCAAAGCAAGTCTGAACGTGTATTCTGTGCGAGCATGCTACTTGATTTGTTTGCATAGGTACGCGTAGTCACAATAGCTCGATGGGGCGATGACAAAACTTTAAATTTTATATTTCATTACCGAAATTATGAGTGTTTATAGAATGTACGCACACCACAATACAAAAATAAAATTACGAGAGAAAAAAAACGTTCATTTTGAATCCTGAATATGAGCATGTGTATCTCACACGTGCTAGAAAGAAGCATGCTAGCAATAAGTATGCTTCTGAGGTATGTGCTCTCATGAGCAAATGTAAACACTTGGAGAGCATGCTATAAATGAGCATACTAATTAGTATCAAACAAGTATACTTTTCTAGTAGCATGTGTATTCCAGGCCATAGGGATAACCCACAATAACCCTTTTTTAGCCTTTACTTTTTACGAGAAACAATGGCTTATTTTACGAAGCGATTTTAAGCAATACAGCATTAACCCTTAAGTAAAAACCTTAAATACATTGTGCATTTAATATAGATCAATATGGCCCTTTACAGTATGTAATTTAAATGAATATTTTCGAAGATATTACAGATTTAAAATGGAGGGACATTGCGATTGCGGCGGTGCCGGCCGAGATTATTTGTCAATGTGTCAAAAATCCGGATGAAAAGCTCATCCTAACTTCCTAACTAATATTATAAATGGGAAAGTGAGTTTGTTTATTTGTTACGCTTTCACGCCTAAACCGCTCAACCAATTACGAAGAATTTCGGTATAGTCATAGATTTGTTCCTTGGAGAAGGACATAGGCTATATTTTTTAAAATTCATATGGCAGAACAACGTTTGCCGGGTCAACGAGTATTACAAATAATAAAGCTAAGATGCAGACACGCAGCTCGTCGGGTAACAGAGTACAACAATACTGGGGTGGTTTTACACACATATCAGCGACATGGGTCTTGTCAACCGTGGGAACGCACGAAAGCAATGCACGGGAGGGCAGCACATGAATCAAATCAAACATTACAACCTCAAAAACAAAATTGTGTCCTGCCATTATACATTAAAAATAATGGGATAATAGGATTTCCGTAAAATCCGTTTTTAGTGAGAGTCGACATCGCGAAATGAGTAACAATATGCTTATATGCTATAGGGGGGGGGGGGGGGGGGGGCAGGACCTGCTGCTCGCAAGCCACATGCGGCTCTTTGAAGGATTATTTGTGGCTCTCGATAAATGTACCCGAGTTGCCTTATCATTTTTGTGTTCATATTATTTGAAAAAAATTATTATCGTTCCGTAATGTAACTCAAAAAAGAATGACATGACTCATCGAACACCACTTCAATATTCGTGAAATCCAAACACCGATCAGTATATTAACTAAACAGCATCTGAGAGAATTACTGAGAAGTGCAGTTTCCAATTGTTCACCTCATCATCATCATCATTTCAGCCGGAAGACGCCCAGTGCTGGACAAAGGCCTCCCCCAAAGATCTCCACGATGATCGGTCCTGTGCTGCCCTCATCCAACCTATTCCGGCGATCTTGACCAGATCATCGGTCCATCTTGTGGGGGGCCTACCAACATTGCGTCTTCCGGTACGCGGTCGCCATTCGAGGACTTTTCTGCCCCAACGGCCATCAGTCCTTCGAGCTATGTGCCCAGCCCACTGCCACTTCAGTTTTGCAATCATCTGGGCTATGTCGGTTACTTTGGTTCTCCTGCGAATCTCCTCATTTCTGATTCGATCTCGCATGGAAACTCCGAGCATAGCCGTCTCCATTGCCCTCTGAGCGACCATGAGCTTTCTCATAAGGCCCATAGTTAGCGATCACGTCTGCGTTCCGTGTGTCATCACTGGCAACACACATTGGTTAAAAACCTTCGTCTTGAGACACTGCGGTATTTGGGACGAAAAGATTTTACGGAGCTTCCCGAACGCTGCCCATCCGAGTTGGATTCGACGAGTTCACCTAATTTTAAATAATTATTAAAAGAAGTATAATTTTTTTATTGCTGCAGGACAGCAGACAGGCTGACGGTCCGCTTAGAATTTAGCAGTTACCGTCGCCTATGGGTGTTTGCAACGCCAGTGGCATCGCGAACACGCTGCTGTCCCATAAGGGTACAGGAACTTGGGTCACTAATGCCGGAACACAACACAAGGTTATTATGGCGGCATACTTAAGACCAAAGGTGGTTGCCATCCAGACGGGCTTACCCTACCACGTAGCAAGGGTGGGTTGTTTTGTCGCCTTTTACGACAGGCCGACACCGGCCGCAGAGCTTAGTATTCTTTCTCCGCCCTTCCATGGATAGTGACGAAATGTGTTTAATATTTAAATTCAATACACATATGTATTTTGTCCTTTTATTTATATGTTTTCAATAAATATAATTTCTGTAAAAACAAATTTCCAATATAATTTTTTTTGCATAACACTTTGATACGTATTTAATTACGGCTCGCAAAAAATTTCAAATTTTGAATAATGGCTCGGACTATCAAGGTGCTTGACCACCCCTGAACTATGCTAAATTTCAAGTCAATCGATGGTATAGTTTTAGAGATCTCGTGATGAGTAGCATTTGGCTTATATATTTTTTATTTATATAGAAGAATAGTTATCTGGTAAAGAATACTGACTTGTGCGGCCGTGGTCGGCCTGTAACGGTAACTCCTAAATTTTAAGCGAGCCGTCAACCTGTCTGCTGTCCTGCAGCAATAAAAAAAAAACCATACACGTAAGTCACGAAAATTCTGTTACATAAATACATAGTTACATACATACAGATCATGTTAATAAAAGCATGGTAATGAGTCACATAAACGATTAAGCTTCAATATTTTATCACAACTGCGCGGGCTTCCGCCAGTGTGCGATAGTAAAACATATTCGTTCATTATTCGATATTTAAATACATTGGGACAATTTACAGAGCACCATCTAAACATAGTGTAAACGACAGAGCGCATGTGTTATGGGTATTTGACAACTAATATGTCATCATCCGTTCATTTTCCACTGCTGAATATTTGCCCAAGTTTTTTTTTTATTGTGTAGGACAGCAGACAGGCTGACGGCCCACTTATAATTTAGCAGTTACCGTCGCCTATGGGTGTTTGCAACGCCAGTGGCATCGCGAACACGCTGCTGTCCCATAAGGGTACAGGAACTTGGGTCACTAATGCCGGAACACAACACAAGGTTATTATGGCGGCATACTTAAGACCAAAGGTGGTCGCCATCCAGACGGGCTTGAGGCCCTACGACGTAGCTGGGGTGGGTTGTTTTGCCGCCTTTTACGACAGGTCGACCCCGGCCGCAGAGGTTAGTATTTTTTCTCCGCTCCTGCATTTCTAAAATTGAATTTATTTTATCGACTTTCTTCCATCATTATATTGTTATAAAATTGTGATTTTTTGCTGTTGTTTGTTATTATCTTGCATTAAAATTTGTATATGAGATCTTTACTTTTTTTAGTTTTATATTTTTTTATTCTAATATTTATTATAAATTAAGTTTCGTAAATTATTAATAACAGTCAATCTACGTGCGGTCCGCCAAAAAATATTAAAATTTACATTGGCCCATTGATTAAAAAGGTTGCTCACCCCTGCTCCAAAGGAAATTCGCGCTTTTTCGAGCTACATATATTGAAATATGGCGCTCAGCGTTTAGCGCTATATAAAGAAAACGAAAGAATATGAGCCAATTAATTTCTTCTTTACTTTCTTTTTGCAAACCGTAATTATTGAAAACCGTATTTATAAATTACTACGCGAAAACCAGAAGGGAAAGGAGTCTTCTCATATTCTACGGATGGTCACCGGAAGGAGAGGGGAAAAAACCCTTACACAAAAAAATAATGCAACCACTTATGACAAACTAGCTGTGCCCGCGACTCCGTCCGCGTGGAATAGTGACTTTGGGCAGCATTTTTTGTGGATATATCTTATGGTTTATTTTGGATTACAAACCCTATAAACCCTAAAATATAAATAAATGAAATACACAAACTGCGTTCGAACCTACAAAGTCCAGCCTAAGCTGAGCCCTATTTTATATGATTGATGATATAAATCTAAGGTCAACTTAAATTGGATTATTAAAATCCGATACTGATCACTTGTAACTAAAACCATTTTTTTTTTCTAAAATAAAAAATAGCCTAAGTTACTTACTCCTTGTTACATCAGCTATCTGCGAGTGAAAGTCCCGTCAAAATCGGTGCAGCCATTTCAGAGATTAGCCGGAATAAACAGACAGACAGACAAAAAAAAATTGTAAAAAAAATTGTTTTGGTATTATGTACCGTGTATACGTCCGAATACACTTAGTAAAAAGCGGTTATTTTAATATTGCAAACAGATATTCCAATTTTATTTATTTGTATAGATTTCTACGCGAAAACTAGAAGTTAAGGGAGTCTTCTCATATCTTACGGATGGTCACCGGGAGCAGAGGGGTAAAAAAAATCCCTTACAAAAAAACAAAAACACAACCACTTACAACTTATGACAAATAAAAATATTTTCAGGTGTGACGCATCTAAACGATTCAACAGTTTGCTTGAGATTAGGTCATTATCGGAATTCTTCTTGTGCATAACCCCTCAGTTATGTGAACAAAGTGTCACAAATGACGTCAACGCGTGTCATGTTTCATTTATCTTAGACTTAAGTGCTGTTGTACGATGCCGGTCACGTACCGAGATTGCACCGTACAGGAATGAGAAGGATAGCTCGAGAGCAGTGGACTGTATGATAGAGGATAGGGATAGGAGCGGTGGCTAGAGAGACGCGATACCTTGCAGTGGGCAAAGAAATTCGCACTGACCTCTTCCCGGTCCGATTCAGGTCGCGGACGAACTGTTGCACGGCACCAGCTAAACGTCACGCGCTGAACGAGAGAGAGACGGAAAGTGTGAGAGCGATATTGAAAGAAGAGTGAATGCAGGAAACATGGTGAATGGAGCTTTGCACTCCTTTATGAACAGTCGGAAGGTGTCTAACAAGGCTCGTCTGGCTGTGCATGAGGGGGTGTTGGTTCCGACACTCATGTACGGAAGTGAAAGTTGGGTATGGCAGAAGAAACATGAAAACAGAATAAATGCAGTTGAGATGAGAGCGTTAAGAAGTATGATAGGAGTTAAACTGAGTGACAGGATAAGAAATAGTGAGATAAGGAAACGTTGTGGTCTGAAAGAAGATGTAGTGACAAAAATTGAGAAAGGTATGCTGAGATGGTTTGGCCATGTTGAGAGAATGAATGAAGAACGATTGACGAAAAAAGTGTATAAGGCGAGTGTGAATGGAAGTGTTGGAAGGGGTAGACCTAGGCGGACGTTTCGAGACCAGATCAAGGACGTCTTGAAAAAAGGCCAGGTCAACAGTACCCTAAACCGAAGGGCGTGTATGGAGGGAATAATGAAAGTGAACGAAGCGAAACAAGTATGTAAGGACCGTAGCAAGTGGAAAGAAGTGGTATCTGCCTACCCCTACGGGAAAGAGGCGTGATTATATGTATGTATGTATGAACACAAAATTTTTGTGACACGACCAATGGTTTGGAGTAACTGAAGGGAGGTCGAACGTTGATAGTCCCGCGCGTTTAGAAGCTTACGCAGTTACTACGTATATTATTTCCGTCCCACCCTCGATTTCACCATTACCTCACCGAGGGTAGGTGACAAAAATCAGGAGGCGCGATTTCAAACACCCTTTATGCAAGGCTCGAATGTTTTTTTTATTGCTGAGGAACAGCAGACAGGCTGACGGCCCCCTTATAATTTAGCAGTTACCGTCGCCTATGAGTCTTTGCCACGCCAGTGGCATCGCGACCACGCTGCTGTCCCATAAGGGTAAAGGAACTTGGGTGACTAATGCCGGAACACAACACAAGGTTATTATAGCGGCATACTTAAGACCAAAGGTGGTCGCCATCCAGACGGGCTTGAAGCCCTACCACGTAGCTAGGGTGGGTTGTTTTGTCGGCTTTTACGACAGGCCGACTTCGGCCGCAGAGGTTAGTATTCTTTCTCCGCCCCTGCACGGTAATATATTATATAGTATATTAGTTGTTTAGTACCCATAACACAAGTGCTACTTACTTTGGAACTAGATGGCACTGAGTGAATAGTCCTAGCATATTATAATTTTAATATCTGAAATTACCCTGCCGGCAACTAAACGTACAACCATGATTTTAAGTAGAGCAGATTTACATAAACCACCCAATGAAAGGGAGGAGGAAAAAAAAAGCAAAGAAACTTAATTGCTAATCAAGCGCACACAATTGTGTGGAGATGCGACAATTGTGAGTCGGGAATGTCTCGTGACGAGCCATCGCGCATCGGCGGCAATTAAACAGAGGGAGCGGGCCGAGTCAGAGGGGGAAGCGGGAACTATTTATTTATACATTTACTTAATTGGGAAGGACACAATAAATATAATTCATAAATTACAAGTAAGAATACTAAACCCTGCGGCCAAGGTCGGCCTGTCGCACAAGACGACCAAAACAACACACCACAGCCACGTGGTAGGGCCAATGTTTCTGTGTTTCCATTAAATCTTTGCGATTTATGGGAAAAAAATATATAATTTCAGATCCTCATAAATATTTTAATTACAAGTATTAAAGTTGATTAAAGCTTAAGCCATATTATAGATTGTCATTAAAATTTAAAATTCATACGTGCAAAACTAGCTTATAAAACCAGCCGTTCCCGCATGCTTCGCTGGGCAAATATCGGAAATAAGTAAATCGAAAAAAGACAAAAGGTAATGGAATCCTAACATAAGTACTCTAGAATTACGCGGTGAATGGTCGCAATCTCACCCCGATATGTTCAGTAGTTTTAAAGTGATGGTGCGTCAGGGGTTCATTTTCCTTTTACATATATATTATACGAGTATAGATAATGTATTGAAAGATTGGGTGTTGCATCCCAAGCTTACAGCGTAATCGCTTCCATTATAATGATACGTTGAGCTTCAAAAGTGAAGGAACATTTCTTTTGCAACCAGGATTTAATAATGATGACTTATTTTTTAGAATACCATGCATGTTTTTAAAGTACATCTGCATACTTAACTCCTGTAACTTGTACCACACGCCAAGAACGGCAAACCATGACATCACCATTGACTAACGCCCGGACACAGGCGTCACACATAATTCAAGTTTTACTATAACTTATAAATATTATCGATGCGCTTACGACATGGAGAATAGATTTTGAAATATATATAAATAAATATACTGTCACAATACACACAGCGCCATCTAGCCCAAAAATAGGCAGAAGAGCGGGTATATCATGGGCACTAGACTTGACGAAAAGTTCCCGGACTGACATATAGATGGCGCCACATATCTATTATAGCATTTATAAGGTATGTGTCAATTTCAAGACAATTTGTCCACGTGTTCTCAAGTTATTGTTTGTGTAAAGTAACTTTGTTGTCTTTGTCAAAAGATGGATAAGAAAGAATTTCGTGTGTTGATCAAGCATTGTTTTTTTTTGATCGGAAAAAATGTGAAAGACGCGAAAGAGTGGCTTGATAAGCATTATTCGGACTCTGCTCCAGTGAAATCAACCGTTTGAGAATGGTATAAAGAATTTAAAAGAGGTCGTAGCGACGTCAACAACGCTCAACGCGGTGGTCGCCCAAATACGGCTGTTAACGAAGAAAACGGTAAAGTTGAAAGGACAGGTCTATAAAACCATCATTAGGCCTGTCCTTTTATACGGCTGTGAAGCGTGGCCGGTGTTAGAGCGACACAAGCAGGTGCTGCGTGTCACGGAGATGAATATGCTGCGGTGGATGTGTGGAGTGACGCGGAAGGACCGCGTTAGGAACTCCCGCATTCGCGGCAGTCTTCATGTCTCCGTGACATTGCGGATAAATTGCAAGAGTGTCGGCTCCGTTGGTACGGCCACTTTTTACGGCAACCGGATGCTTACGTGGGTAACAAATGTCTGGCCATGCCGCCTCCGCCGGGCCCCGGCAGGAGAGGTAGACCCAAAAAGTGCTGGCTTGACGTCGTAAAGGGTGATATGCGTGCCAATGGGCTCACTACCAGGGATGCTGAAGATCGTGCGAAGTGGAGAAGAAAAAGTCGGAAAGCGGACCCCGGGCGCCGAAGCGAGAGTTTGGGCTGCAACCGGGAATTAACGCAGAGATGATGATGAACGAAGAAAACGTCAAAAAATCCGCAGATATGTTTTCAGCGACTGCAAAATGAAAGTCAGACAGATGGCTGAGGTTTCAAAGTTATCATATGGCAGCGTACTTACTATTTTACACGACAATATGGGTATGAATGAAAAGCTCAACGCAATGTGGGTGCCGCAATGAATTGGTCAATTCTGACCAATTAAGCGAAGAAATAAAGAAAAAATCACTGTTCCACCAAGACAATGCACCATGTCACAAATCAATGGCTACGATGGTCAAATTGCATAAATTGCACTTGGAATTGCTGCCCCACCCCCAGTCAGATTTGGCCCCCAGCGACTACTGGCTGTTCTAAAGGATGCTCCGGGGAAAAAGACTCAGCACCAACGAGGAAGACATTGCCGAAACTGAGGCCTATTTTGCGAGCAAAGATCAAGCGATCTATAAACATGGTATCGAGAACTTAGAGAAGCGTCGGGCCGATTGTAGCCCCTTAGATGGAAATCATGTCGATGAATGAAAACGAATTATGCTAAAATTTTGTGTTTTTCTTACTTAGTCCGAAAACTTTTTGATTAATGAGTTGTATATAATCCGTGCAGGGGCGGAGAAAGAATACTAACCTCTGCGGCCGGGGTCAGCCTGTCGTAAAGGCCGACAAAACAACCCACCCTAGCTACGTAGTAGGGCTTCAAGCCCGTGTGGATGGCGACCACCTTAGGTCTTAAGTATGCCGCCATAATAACCTTGTGTTGTGTTCCGGCATTAGTGATCCAAGTTCCTGTACCCTTATGGGACAGCAGCGTGTTCGCGATGCCACTGGCGTTGCAAACACCCATAGGCGACGGTAACTGCTAAATTCTAAGCGGGCCGTCAGCCTGTCTGCTGACCTACAGCAATAAATAAATATATAAAAGGAAAATGGATTTCTTTGACGCACCATCACATCAAAACTACGGAACATATCTGGATGGGACTACTACCATTCGACGCGGAATTTGTCGTAGATGGTTATAGGCTATTTATTTTTCATTCGATTCCATCGACCCTTTCTCATATTTTTGTTTCCTTTTACTCTTGCCTGTTATTCACCCAGCGGAGCGGGCGTGATCGGCTAGTTATATATAGCATAATTGCAATGTGCTAATTGTAAAAAAAAAAACATCGTAGAGAGATCACAGGTATACGCCAATCTTGGTAAAGCGTGGGGGGTATACAGTCCGTTCCCAATGAGGGGGCGGGGGGACAGCATTGGACGCTAAGGGCTGTTATATTTTTATCATACATATCGCCCTCGATGACTATAGGTATCCCATTTGATTCTTACAAAACCATGACCTATCAAACGACCCATTTTGACAGAATTTCTTGTAAATTTCTCCATTTATGGGCGTAGTAAGAGAACTAACCCCTGCGGCCATGATCGATCTGTCGTAAAAGACGATATAAAACAACCCTAGCTACGTGGTACCATCCCTAGTTTCTAAATCATCATCATTCTTTCGTTATCAGTTTTTCCCTCCAAACGTGAGACGGGAATCGAACCCGAGACGTACGCAAGCGTGCCGAAGTGAGCAAGCCGTTCCGCAACGGACGTCAAATATAAATCAACGATGCGCCAGAGCAAACGGTATAGAGTACAATGGGGTCAACCACTTGCGTTCGCGCCGGTGTCGCGGGCTGTCACTTAGCGCCTACTTAACGTATTTGAGCACGTACGACATACTGATGTCGCTGGCTATTTCGCCATCATCGTTGTGCATCCCGATTGCATGCATAGCTCCCACTTCGGACCTCGAAGTCCATTGCTCTGAAAATTAACCAGCAGTTCGTTTGTATTATGAGTACTTATTACGCCGATGACGATGATTATAAATAAATATATATGTATAATACTATAATAATAATTATAATTATTATAATAATAATTATCTCCAATTTGCGGATGACATAGTCATTTTTGCGGAAAACCTGGAGCACGTATCAGCTATGATCGGAGAGTTTTATGATGCATCAGTGATTGTTGGACTAAAGATGAACACATCGAAGACTAAAATAATGTGCAACAACTCCAATATAGACCACATTACTGTGCATGGGCATGCGATAGAAAGAGTCGAGGAATATGTCTACTTGGGACATACCTTGAACCTTGCCAAATTCGGACAAAATAACGAGATTGAGCGCCGCATCCGCCTAGGGTGGGGTGCTTTTGGCAAACTGTCCGAAGTGTTCAAGAGCACAAGCATTCCCATTAACCTCAAGCGTCAGACCTTTGAACAATGCGTCCTACCAGTCATGGTCTATGGAGCCGAGTCATGGACGCTGACAAAGCAGGTGATACACAAGCTCCAAGTCACCCAAAGAGCCGCGGAACGGGCTATGTTAGGTATCTCTCTACGTGATCGAATCAGGAACACAGAGATCCGGAAGAGAACGAAATTGGTCGACATAGCCCATGTGATCGCTAGCAGAAAATGAAAGTGGGCGGGCCCACTGGTAGACAGGTCAACAGGTGGGGTAGTCGGGTGCTTGAGTGGAGGCCTAGAAATGTAGGCAGGCAACCGATGCGTTGGACCGACGACCTTGTTAGAGTGGCCGGTAAAGACTGGATGCGAAAGGCGCTAAACCAAGAAGAATGGCGTGCATTGGAAGAGACCTACACTCAGCATTGGGTGGTTAAAGGTTGAAAAAGATATACATATAATAAACAACTCATCACCGATGGTTATCGAGACTCAAGACGAGATTCGAATACGTGACCACGGCGTTTTGCGACCTCTGCGGCCGGGCTCGGTCTGTGGTAAAAGGAGACCAAACCAACCCTCCCCGGCTAAGTGGTAGGGCCCTGAGCCTGTATTGATGGCGACCAGATTTGGTCTTAATTGTTCCGAGTATGTGTTGTGTTCCGACATTAGTAACCCGCCTGCATGCTGTCCTACAGCAATAAAAAACATGCGTATTATAATAAATCTTATGACCTAAACAAAAATAACTCAAAAAATATGCGCGTGCGACGCGACGTGGAGTGGAGGCGTGCGCAACGTTTCCCTGTCGGAGCTTGCCGTTGCAGGCCAGGGAAGTCTCTCGCCAGTGTTATCACTCGGTTATCCAATGACCCAACACCGGCCACTATATTCCCGTAAAGCATATCTATCTTTCCTGGTATTATTAAAATTTGATTTAATATTGTAAAAAAAAAAATCAGACCGCAAACGATGATAACAGACTATGGTATACGCAATGAGTGTTGTTAATTGTATGAATATAATGTTCGTGTGTAAAATGTATTAGTTAAACCGTCCAACCGGCGACCTCTATGGTTTCAACTCGAATGATCTCTTAGTGCAGTAGCGAATGTGGCTCTAGAAAATCTAGACGCAACGTCGGTGAGCACGCGCATGGTTACAAATGAAATGTTAAATGTTGTCTTTTCAAGAACCAACTGTGCACACAAGTATCCTAACGTTTATAGCAAACAGTTCGAGCACAAAATACGTACCATACAGCGGTAAAGCTTATTTTATTCAATTTTATACCTACACTATACGGTTGCGATTGTCAAATTAACGTATAACGTAAGGTACGTGTACGTACGTCTAACTCTATCTGTGCAAAGGTGGAGTAAGAATAATGACCTCTACGGCTGGGATCGGCCTGTCGTAAAAGGCGACAAAACAACTCACCCCCAAGCCCGTCTGGATGGCGACCACTTTTGGTCTTAAGTATGCCGCCATAGTAACTTTGTGTTGTATTCCGGCATTAGTGACCAAAGTTCCTGGACCCTTGTGTCCAGGAAGCGTGTTCGCGATACCACTGGCATTGCAAACACCCGTAGGTGATGGTAACGGCTAAATTCTAAGCGGGCCATCAGCTTGTCTGCTGTCCCACAGCAATAAAGAACAAAAAGTCGGAAAGCGGACCCCGGGCGCCGAAGCGAGTCTGGGCTGCAACCGGGACTTAACGCAAGGATGATGATGATGATGATGAGGACAGCAGACAGGCTGACGGCCCGCTTAGAATTTAGCAGTTACCGTCGCCTGTGGGTGTTTGCAACGCCAGTGACATCGCGAACACGCTGCTGTCCCATAAGGGTACAGAACTGGGTCTCTAATGCCAGAATACAACACAAGGTCATTATGGCGGCATACTTAAAACCAAAGGTGGTCGCCATCCAGACGGGCTTGAAGCCCTACCACGTAGCTAGGGTGGGTTTTGTCGCCTTTTACGACAGGCTGACCCCGGCCGCAGAGGTTAGTATTCTTTCTCTGCCCCTGCGGGGATAAGAATTTAATATATTTATCAACACCTTTGGTGTCCATCCGCAGTATATAAAAAGACCATATCCAGCTACTGTCATTTCTAACATTCTCCTTATTTATCATCATCTTAGCGTGAGCACTCCGGCCAGTGTGAAAAATAGGGTCACCTCATGACATTCCAAGAGTCGTAGAATGACAATGACAAGGAAGGGCTCTCAGGTCTTCCTCTAGAGGTTGGCAGATCGGACAGCAGTCGCTCGCGTAAAAGCCAAAACTAAACAATCTCTATGGTAATATTCTCCTTATTACATCACATTTATGCTTAGGCATTAAACAGTGCTTAGTACGAACCATTACTTCTGTATTAGTCGTCTTCTGTGTTTACAGTTATAAGGAAATCACCAAAAATTTACAATGTTTACTCCATTTGAGAGAATAAACTCTTTCATCTATTTTAATGCTCACTTTTATTATAAACATCATCATTTAGTCTAGTGGAGTTATTTTAAAGATTCTTTTATAGCTGGATTTCACTAGGCAGGCAAACAGGCCACTGATAGGAGGTCACTGTGGACTGTGGACATTTGCAACATAGGAAATTTTTTAAGGCCTCTTTATAATAAGTCCATACCTAGTATATATTTCTCCGTACAGGGGCGGAATAAGAATACTAACCCCCAGCTACTAGCCGGGGTCGGACTGTCGTAAAAGGCGTCGAAACAAGCCCAGCTAATTAGGGTCCCGAGCCTGACTGGATGGCAACCACCTAGTGAATAAACATGCTGCCATAATAACCTTGTAATACAGTAATAGTAACCCAGGTTCCAGTACCTCTATGTAGACGGAAGTGTGTTCGCAGTTCCCCTGGCATTGCAAACGCAAAATGAGGTTTTTTTTATTGCTGAGGAACCATAGACAGGCTGAGGGCCCACTTAATAGTAAGCAGTTACCGTCGCATATGGACGTTTGTGACTCTAGGGGCACTGCGAACATGCTGTTGTCCCATAGGGGTATGACATGAGAGACCTGACCTGACCTGAGATGAGATTTAGAGATTTGTCAATAAATACAGTAATCCCCTTTATTATAACACAGGTACTCTTATTTTCCATTTTCATATTACGCGATTTCAGTCCCCCATATAACCCGGGTATTTCCCCATATGACACGTGGATTTCAAACGTTATATTTGTGGAGTGTGAAATTTGAAATTAACTATTTTTTAGTTACATAATATGCATAACATTTTTATTTAAAATGTTCTTAGTTTTACTTTAATATAACGCACATATTGCATTCATAATAGTTTTTTTCTTAATATTCGATTTACATCCCCTTTAATGAGAAAAGTTAAAAATAAGTGGACCATCAACCTGTCAGCTGATTATTTCGTTCTATGATTGTATAAGTCATCAAAATTGTTAACAAATGACACAGGATGCATTATCAGTTGCCCCAATGACTGTTGATATTTATATATATTACAATATACTAATTGAATATTAATAACTGGGTGAACATGAGAGATTGATGTATATAAATATATTTAGCACACTATATAAGTTTTCCTTTTAGATAGGTCAGAATCTTCGTCTGAGTCAGTGCTCGTAAAATCATATAGCTCTGTCGAGGCTATAGGGAAAACTGGGGTGGTTTTGGTGTTCATCCCCCTGTCAGTCGTGGGTTGCATATGGACACATTATAAAAAAGCACCATATGACCACAAAATGTTTTAAGTCTGTTTAAACATGTTCAAAAGGCGACCAAATAACCTTAGCTACGTGACAGGGCCCTAAGCCCATCTAGATTGCAACCACGCCTTGTGTGTAAATATGCCACCATAACAACCTTGTGTTGTGTTCCTGCATTAGTGCCCCAGGTTCATGTACACCTGAGGGGACGGTCACAGTGCCTCTAACATAGCAAACATCCATAGGCAATTGTAACTGCTCACCATCAAGTGGGCCGTCAGCCTGTCTACTGTTCCCCAGCAATGAAAACAAAAGTGGGTGAAAATTGTGTTCAAAGATTCCATGACATTAGATAAATAGATACAGATTTTTACATACATAGGTACAAGTTTCTCTTCCTGCGTTTATCCCAAACTATGTGTTACAGGTGGTGGTAAATGCTATTTTTAATCATACATTAGAGTATGACTATTAAAAATTATGAAAAAAGTGTTTGTTGATTAAATATTAGTTAAGAGCAAAATAATATGAAAATATATTTTTTATGACATTTACTATTGAGATTATACTTAATAGTGAACGCACACTTGTCTGAGCCGAACGCGCGTCGAACGAAACGAATTTCAGAATTCTGTATGAAATCTCATGAAACCTCGCACACTTCCCCACGTCGAATCGTCCGAATCTGGAAGAACCCCAGAAATCCTTTTTTTTTTTTTTATTGCGTAGGACAGCAGACAGGCTGACAGCCCGCTTAGAATTTAGCAGTTACCGTCGCCTATGAACGAACTTGGGTCACTAATGCCGGAACACAACACAAGGTTATTATGGCGGCATACTTAAGACCAAAGGTGGTCGCCATCCAGACGGGCTTGAGGCCCTACCACGTAGCTAGGGTGGGTTGTTTTGTCGCCTTTTACGACAGGCCGACCCCGGCCACAGAGGTTAGTATTCTTTCTCCGCCCCTGCACGGATAATCCTAGATGAATTTGGATGACGTCATCAGATTCGGCGCGGCTTATGCGGTCGACTCGACCGATGCGCTCGCATTCTATCAGTTGCGTATAACAAAGCAATGAGCGAGTACTATTTCTAACATTGCAGGCGTAAAAGAAATAGAAACTATTTCTTCGACGCGGTTGATTCTTCTGGTGCGGATATGTGTGCGAGGCCTCTTTGACTTCGATTCGTTCGGCGCGTTCGGCTCGGACAAGTGTGCATTCACCATAATGATTAAATACATTATGTAAAAAAAATATAAATTATGTGATGATCAAAAAAAATTCCTTTTGTACTAAAATGATAGAGGTCTGCAGTTGCATGTGCATCAAGGCAAAACTACAGAATAGATTTCAATTAAATTTTTAAGTTTTATTTCTTACTATATACCCTTATCTAAAAAAATTATAGTGATATCTTATTGGAAATTATAGTGGTTCTCAATCTTTTTCGGTTCTAGGCTCCCTAAATAGTCCTATTTTATCCACAGTATACATCATAATTTTTTTGTTTGACTCTCTTGAAAAATAAAAACCTTACTTTTTAAAAGCGATTACCCATTTAACAGTGAAAAGTAGAACCAGATCTTACTATTTTCCTTGGGATAGTATAAAATATCTAATTTCAACTGTTATCTGTAATACCTATATTGAGACTGGACAACCACCCTGTGGTTAGGTTAGTTGAAAAATAAATTAAACATGAATTATAAAATCCACAAGCAATTTTTGTTGTTGGGAATTTTAAATGAATATTGCGCCGCTCTTATGATGGCACCACGGCACCCTGGCAAGCCGCGGCTCACACTCTGGGAATCACTGTTATAAGCACTGGAAAAGTGGTGTGGAGCGCATGGGTAAGAGAGGAGAAGTCTCTCCTACCTCGGCCTCATGACTAAAACTTTATTAATATATCAAGTGATACAGACAGTCACAGGTGTCACGAGCTGCTGAACACGCAGCACAAAGAGGTGCAGCCGCCTGATCTTCCTCCGAATCAAGGACTAGTGCCACTGATAACGCCTGCAGAAGTCCAGAATTGTCTTCGCCGCATGAAGAATCGGAAAGCTGTTGGATCCGATGGAGTCCCCATCGAAGCCTGGAAGGCGATGGGCTCGCGTGGTGTGGGCATTTTAACAGACCTTTTCAACCGGACACTCCTCACCGGTACGATCCCGAGCCAATGGAGACTGAGTATCATTACTCCAGTCTTCAAAGGCAAGGGGTCGGTGCAGGAGTGCGGTAGTTACCGAGGAGTTAAGGTCATGTCCCACAACATGAAGCTCTTCGAAAGGGTTATCGACTCTCGGATTCGACAGGAGTGCACTGTCTCGGATTGTCAATATGGGTTTCGCCCTGGTCACGGGACAATGGACCCTGTTTTTGCTCTAAGGACTGTCGCGGAGAAATACAGGGCGAAGAATACGCCTCTGCATTGCCTGTTTCTCGACTTGCAGAAGGCCTTCGATTGTATTCCTCGCGCGATAATCTGGTGGGCATTGCGGTCCAAAGGGATTCCAGAGGCCTATGTTGACATCATCCGAGACATGTACCGTGACTCCGATTCCGTTGTTCGGACCGCTGTTGGCGACACAAAACCTTTCCCCATCACCGTCGGGGTGCACCAAGGATCCGTCCTTAGTCCGTTTCTGTTTAGCGTGGTATTAGACGTATTGTCAGACAGCATCAGAAACTCACATGAGCAGCCCCCGTGGTTGCTCATGTATGCTGATGATATCGCGCTGGCAGATTCGGACAGGGGTAGGCTGGTGCGACGTGTGAAGGCGTGGAAAGAGTCGCTTGAGAACGGTGGTCTGAAGCTCAATGTGGCGAAGACCGAGTACTTGGCCTGTAACTCCACAGATCCCACACCCGTACGCATAGACGGCAACACAGTCGAGCGCACGGACCTTGTGAAATACCTGGGATCTGTGTTTCATGCATCCGGTGACATCGATTGCGACGTCAAGGCACGCATTGCTGCCGCGTGGGCCAAATGGCGTGAGGTAACTGGTGTCATTTGTGACCCCAAGATGCCGGTAAAGTTGAAGGGACAGGTTTATAAGACCATCATTAGACCTGTCCTTTTATACGGTTGTGAAGCGTGGCCGGTGTTAGAGCGACACAAGCAAGAACTGCGTGTCACGGAGATGAATATGCTGCGGTGGATGTGTGGAGTGACGCGGAAGGACCGCGTTAGGAACTCCCGCATTCGCGGCAGCCTTCATGTCCGTGACATTGCGGATAAATTGCAGGAGTGTCGGCTCCGATGGTACGGCCACGTTTTACGGCAACCGGATGCTTACGTTGGAAACAAATGTCTGGCCATGCCGCTTCCGCCGGGCCCCGGCAGGAGGGGTAGACCCAAAAAGTGCTGGCTTGACGTCGTAAAGGGTGATATGCGTGCCAATGGTCTCACTACCAGGGATGCTGAAGACCGTGCGAAGTGGAGAAGAAAAAGTCGGAAAGCGGACCCCGGGCGCCGAAGCGAGAGTTTGGGCTGCAACCGGGATTCATCGCTGAGATGATGATGATGACAGGTGTCAGTATAAGTTGCTTATAAATAGGACGCTGGCCTATAATGGGTTAATTGGACCTTCAGCCTGTCTGGTATTCCAGACCAACAAAAAAAAAATAACCTGACTAAAGTAATGATTCAACTAAGTATTTGAGGAGTAGCCTACTATCATGTTATCATACAATTGTATTATTAGGACATCTCACAAGAATTGACAGGTATCTGATAAGTGAACCAATAATCCTATATTATCAATTGAAAAATATCTGATACAGTTGATATAAATGTATATAAAATACACATTCATTTGAGAATTAAACATGACACATTTACAGAGTACAATTTCCTGAGGAGAGGAGCGATGGCCTATTATTCAGTTCCAATGGAGGATGCTCATAGACACTGCCTGCCGCACATTCATATGGGGTTCATAACAATTAGATAACCTACTCTCCTCTGTCGCTAGAATTTGAGGTGCCGGGAAATGGCACAAGCCAACTACCACCAGGGAGCGATGGTCTGAACCAGTGGCCGGCAACCTCCTCATATAAAACAGTCATAGACAATTAGAATTGGTTCAAGGTTCTTAGATATTATTCTCCGTGTAGGGGCAGGTAAGGCATTAACCCCTGCGGCCGGGATCTGCCTGTCGTAAAAGGTGACAAAACAACCCTAGCTATGTGGTAAGGCCCCAAGCCCATCTGGATGGCTACTACCCTTGGTTTATAAGTATGGCACCATAATAACCTTGTGTTGTGTTTTAGCAAACATTCATACATGACTGTAACTGTTTAGCTTACAGTAGAGTAAACTGGCAGAAAATATCACATAACAAAAGTTTTCCCCTCCCCTCTAAGGGACCATTCCTTCCTTTTTCTTTCTTACTGTCTCTATTTTCAATGGTTGTTTTATGTTGTGTGTATTTTATGTGTGTGTGTGAGTGTGAGGCAAGTTTTGACAGTAAGCATTGTGTATTGTGAACCACAATTTTATAACAAGTAAATAACATTTATATTCAATTTTATTTTTGTTATCATTTTAATTTACATGAGACTTATAAAATACCTATATAACTTGTAATAAAATAGCACATATTTTATATTAATTTTTTTAAATATGTCTTTTTTTAAATTTAGGTACTTGTTACAAGATCATCATAACACATATACTATGAGTGCACTAAACATTTTGCAGAGGAGCAGCCGAGGAGTCAGAGCCACAGTCTGCAGACCAGTGTCTAGACTAGATTATTTAAAATAAGAATTTATTTTGCAATTATAGATTACATATGGCAGACAGTGGAATTAAAAATATAATAAATGGTTTATTAAAAATATTTTTTATTAATGGAATTTTGTGGGGCAAGTTCATATTGATTTTGAATTGGAATTTAATGTTTCTTTAAAGCCCTGTACTAACTTAATTGTAACATACCTCAATGGGCATCAAATTAATGAGGATAATAACTTACATGAGGAAAATCACTAAATTTAGCGTTGGTACTTCACAGCATCAGAAAAAACTAGATCAGATTTAATTACCACAATTTATACTTGTTAATTAGTCATTTTAATATTTGATTAGATCAATCTACAGGACATTGTCTTTAGCAACTTTATATATAAATACGAAATGTTACTGCATCAATGCAGTCCACAGAACGAATTATACAAGGACTAATTAAATTATTACGACACGGACAACACTATTAAAGCGAAATATTGGCGTGTTTAGCAGATAAGCGCGCGTTAGGAATGGAAAACTAAATAACAGTGACTATACGACCGGCCTACTACGCGTCCTCGGGTTAGAAACCTGTTATAAAAAATTTACCTACTAATCCAGAGAACTAATTCCGGTCGCATACCACGCATATATGCGCAAAATCAATCATATACCACATGAATTTAATAGTAAAATCCTTAATAATATTGCTATATAAATTAAAATTATCATTGCTAAGTGAAAGGACATACCTCAAGAAAATTTCGCTATTCAATAGAATCCAGAACCACTTAGTCCATATATTTAACACTTTATCACTAAACAATGGTCCACAAAATTTTGTTTACAATCAAAATTAAAATATCACCCACGAATATCAAAAACGGTTCAGTATGCGGTGGATTTGCGCTAGCCCGTGAAAGACGCCATTTTGATTTCGTCAACTAAATAAATCATAGACAAAAATGGACATAATAACGTGACAAAAAATCTTTGTACCCCAGGTGTTCATCTGGCAACCCAAAATAGAGCGCTTTTACAGTTTTGATATTGTTATATTTACAGACTAAAATATGTAATGAGTTTAAAAAAGAAACGAAACAAAAAAAAAACGTTTTTTTTATATCTTTAAGAATATATTTTGTTAAATATAGCGTTCATCATAGTACAAATTTAATACACACAAAAACAATAAATAGAATATTAGTCACTTTGAATTATCTATACTACTATTATAAAGAGGAAAGAAGTGATAAGAGACGACCAACCTACGCAACGAGTGTGCGGGCGCAGGGTCGCAGTCGCCCCGCAGCAGCAGCATCGACCCCAAGATCGGATAAGCGTGATCACGGGTATAAACCGTGTGAAGTATGCGGCAAGTCACACTACGAAACTAAGTGTAAGTTCGAGAATTATGTATGTCGCATATGCAATAAACAAGGGCACCTAATGAAGGTGTGCCCACTCGTCGTGGAGCATCACAGCTGGCAGCAGGGAGCCTGTAGCTCGGGCAAGCCACGGGAACGGGATAATAATACAGAAGGCGATATGAGTGATGAGGTAAATGTTGGAAATTTAAATAAATTGTCTATTGCTCAATGCAAGCCGATATACATAAAATTAAATGTTCACGGCAACCAATTATTAATGTAATGTGACACGGGGAGTGCAATTTCTTGCATTAATTATAATGTTTATAAAAATTGTTTAGTGATTTAAAAATTCATAATTGTGGCTTATCCTTGCGTTATTATACGGGGGAAATGATTAAACCTTTAGGTGTAATTAGACCTCAAGTAAGATATGATGACATCTGTAAAACTCTAGATTTATTTGTAATAAATAAGGGCAAAACGAATTTGCTAGGGAGACAATGGATAGCGGAATTAAAATTAAAACTGCCAGCCTTCAACTACGACAATGTTGAATTTAATCAAATAGACAGCCAGGAATTTAATTTTTCGGAATTCAGTTCCAGGTACTATAAAGTTTTCCGGACGTGCCTGGGACGATTCACCTGTTGGGGTTGGGACTGTATACTATCTGGACATGGGTCTGGTTTTTCAACATCTATACTCTCCCCCTTACTCATCTCTGGTTCTCCTACCACTATTGGGATCTCGCATTGCGGGAGCTCATCCTCACACCTGGCAAACACCGGTAGCGGAATGACATTGTCTGAACCTGAACTCACTACTCCTGATAACCTTGACCTGCGTTTTAAATGGTCTATGTGCTTTCTATGAGGTTGACCACTACCATCGTCTACCAGATATTCTCTTGCACTTACTTGTGAATCAATAACTCCTTTCGCCTATCTGTCAGCACTACCATACTTCCGCATCCAAACTGTGTCACCTTCACCCAGTTCACGCATCACCCCCCCTGAGTTTTCGATTTGTTTGTGTTGTGTTTTTCTAACCCTATCCTCTAGTGACCGGTCACTACGTAGTAAATCGAGGCGAGACCTAAGACTGCGTTTCTGCAATAGCATCGCGGGTGTTTCGCCTGTTGTGTTTTGTGGGGTGTTCCTGTAAGTGAGGAGGAAGTTCTGCAAGGCCGCATCTATATCCTTACTATCCCTATACGCTTTTTTAATTACAGACTTACACAACTTAAGAGCATTTTCCGCTGCACCATTTGATGATGGATGGTAAGTTGGTGAGAAAGACTGTATTATACCATTTTCCCCTAAGAAATTCCTATAATCTAAACTCGTATATGGGGGGCCTTGATCTGAGATGAGTTTGATGGGTAATCCGAACCCAGCAAAGCAGCTTCTCAAAACTTTAATAACTTGTGAAGCTGTTGTTCGTAACATTTCAAAAACTTCTAACCATTTTGAACTAGAATCAAAAACGAAGAAATATGTTTTACCGTGAAAAGGCCCTAAGAAATCCACATGGAGTCTACTCCAAGGTTGTTGATAGAAAGCCCAAGGTTATGGTGGTGCGCGTGGAGGTGCAGCGCCTTCCAGTGCGCAGGTCAAGTTTGTTGATGGTCTTTATGTACTCTTTTTATTTTCCATTACCATTCATTTTTTTTACATACAAAGAGCTGTGGCATACCAGATGAAATCTTTAGTAATTTTTGTTCTATTACGCCAAAGAAGTATAACTTCTTAAATGCTTACATAACTACATACACAGAAGTTTTTTTAATTATTAATCATTACTAATAATTATTAAACTAAGTTGTTGTGATATAGTATCAAGAATGCTCATTTTATTAAAACGTTGCCATTATTTTAGGTTTATAGAGTCAAAAGTCATCGAACTAGAAAAATTAATAAATCAATCTTTTAGCTATGGTTTTTGATGTTACCATGATATTCTTCTCCCCCTTATTTATTGATTTTATGTACTGTTACGAAATTAATTTTACGATAACTTTCATTCATTTGTAATAGATATTGAAAGATTGTCCACTACAAATAGTCTTGAAATTTATATTTATTATTGGCAAACTCTATTATCGGTAAATATTATTGTTACTTTTAATTACCAGAAAATTAAGACTTTTAGTTTAAATCATTTTATATATTAACACACTAAGGTAATAAAATATGGAGTACAATAAACTCTATGAGTATTAAATAATATTAAACTGACAAATATTACTCATAAATGGTTAGATTACAATAAATTTAACAGCATAGCTAGTTCAATGTTGTAAATGCTATATATGGTTGTGCTAGTGGATTCTATTCTCTATTGAAACAAAATATTTATTTGAATATTTATATTTATTCAACAAAATGCTTTACAGGTTTGCGTCTAAAGCAGGATATTTTATAAAAAAATAAATATGTAGTTAATTGCTGACAATCCTCATGTTATAAATAGGAAAGTGAGTTTGTTTGTTTGTTACGCTTTCACGCCTAAACCGTGGAACCAATTTTGATGAATTATTTCGGTATTGTCATAGATCAGATCTTGGAAAAGAACATAGGCTCCTTTTTTTAATTCATATCGCAGAATAGCGTTTGCCGAGTCAGCTAGTACTACATAAAAATAAATCGCTTATCGCTGCTTTCAAAATTCCTTTCTATATTTAGAGTCATAACAAGGCAAAAATAGCAACACTGTTCGATATCTGTCAATAAAGTCATCAAGCAGCTGTGAAGCTACGTGTTTTTAAGCGAAGAAATTATCGAGAAATGGCCATTTAATGGCTAATGTTTATTGTTATTCGATGTGATACGTTCAGATAATATGTCTAGCCGCCGTTCTATACTCGGTTCGGCGTTGGACATCCTCCCGGCGCCCACGGATCCTCTCCGTGAGTTGTTCGAGGCTTGCAAAACAGGGGATGCTGTTCGGGTGAAAAAGTTAATTACACCACAAACTGTGAACGCTAGGGACACTGCTGGGCGTAAATCCACACCTCTACACTTCGCTGCAGGTCTGTAGTGGATAATAATACAATATTTAACATAAATAAACATTGTTTTTGAACGATAACAAAGTAACGAAGAGTGAAAGGCTGTTTGGGGAACTAATAAATTTTAGCGATAATTGCATAACTTGTTACGGTCCATGATTTGTTCGTGTTTTATGCGTTTTTGGGTTGTTTTTTTTTACTGTTTTCCGATGACGTCTTTGCTTTAAATTCAATATTAAAATTAATTAGTGAACTGTATTGAATTCTTTGTTTATATAAATTTCATTATTGTGTTTAAGCTTTGGTTTTGACGTATCGCCTTTGTGATAAATAACAACAAGTCTTATCTTCGTGTTTAATCCCGGTTGTGTTAAATTTGTGATTCAGGCCTGTTGAGTATTATTCCATTGAATTAATAAATAGAAATAGTTTAGGGCTTATGACCTATATGCATATTTATTGACACACAAATCAAGCTAAATATTTATGCCATAAGTAAACTCTTGGAGTAATGGCTAATGCACATCAGAGGTTACGGTTTCAATTCCCATCCAGTTTATATTTGATCCACCCTTGTAATTTGGGATTCGATGGAATTGTGTGTAATGTCCCAATATAATTATTACATTATTATATTTATATTAAGAAACTATCACACTATTTATATATTTAAAAAATCAATAAGGTGCATATTTAATACACGCATTCTACGAAGAATGAATAAGAAGCCACTTTATTAGGATCATTACAGTAAATTTTACTGTAAAAAGTAAGCAATAGAAGTGCGCATGGATTGGCCATCATATTAAGGGACCAGGGAAATGCAGTCATGCCATTACAGAATGGTACCCAAGAATGGGCTAAAATAAAGACGTGGCCGATATAAAAGATGGTCTGACGAAGTAGTGAGGATTGCAGGAGATCTATGCTCCCACCTAGTGAGATTGTGAGAAGAATGTCCTCCACATTGGTGGAGGCCTTTGTCAGAAGGCAAACTGATACTGTCAATGACTTGGATAATTAGTTTTTCCTAACCATAAACTAAACCTGCACAAGTATCTAACAAAGACTATTAATTTTTTTTATTGCTGTAGGACAGCTGATGGCCCGCTTCGAGTTGTAAACACCCATAAGCGATGGCTTATGGGTGTTTGCAACGCCAGAGGCATAGCGAATATGCTGCTGACCCATAAGGGTACAGGAACTTGGGTCACTAATGCCGGAACACAACACAAGGTTATTATGGCAGCATACTTAAGACCAAAGGTGGTCGCCATCCAGACAGGCTTTGGGCCCTACCATGTAGCTAGGGTTGTTTTGTCGCCTTTTATGACAAGTGAACCCTGACCGCAGAGGTCAGTATTCTTTCTCTGCCTCTGCACAGATAGAATTATTATTATTATCATTTATTCACTAATTTTACACATCTTTTAATATATATTTATATATATTTTTTAAAAATATTATTAATATATACTAGATATATATTAAAAGTGATAGTATATATTAATAATATACTAGATATCTACTTTTATAATACATATTACACACAAACACCTAGATGTGAGAAGGAAATCAAACCCGTGACCTTTGTAAGTGTACCGAAGTATGTTATCCATTATGCTATGGTGGTCATCATTTAATGCTAGGATGATGATGATATATATTACGGACGCGGAGCAGGAAGAATTTCGTACAATGACCTCTTTACCTACTGACAGTGGTCACAAACATTTTTGTATTAAGTGCGGTTTACATAAAATGTTTGAAGGAGAAAAAAATTTTCTAAATTATTAAATAAATTATTGTTATTATAATAAATTATTTATTTAGATTTTATATTTTAACAGTTATAAAAACCGATTTACAGGCAGGCCTTTTGTCATTTGAAGAAAAAAACACAAGTATTCACCAACATGGTGATACCACATTAATACACCTAATACACTTTTCCATTCGCTCAAACCAGTTATTATAACATTTATTCCACTCTAAAGTCAGTGTTCAAAATTGCTTTACAATTGTTTACAATCCCCGAGGACGGCGGTCATTGCTCTGTGCCAGCGAGGACTCATTATATTTACGCGGGAGGTAATAACAGGTCATTGTACGAAATTCTTCCTGCTCCGCATTCGTAGTTTAGCAGTATTTCAATTGTGTACCCATAAAACAAGTGCTGTTTGTTACTTTGGGACTAAATGGCACTGTGTGAATTGCGCCAATATATTCATGAAATGAGGAGATTCGCAGGAGAACCAAAGTCACCGACATAGCCCGGATGATTGCAAAACTGAAGTGGCAGTGGGCTGGGCACATAGCTCGAAGGACTGATGGCCGTTGGGGCAGAAAAGTCCCCGAATGGCGACCGCGTACTGGAAGACGCAATGTTGGTAGGCCCCCCACAAGATGGACCGATGATCTGGTCAAGATCGCCGGAATAGGTTGGATGAGGGCAGCGCAGGACCGACCATCATGGAGATCTTTGGGGGAGGCCTTTGTCCAGCAGTGGGCGTCTTCCGGCTGAAATGATGATGACGATGATGATTTATTAACCAGTGCTTGTATTATATTTTAGGCTATGGCCGCAGAGAGGTGGTAGAGATCTTAATATCGGCCGGCGCAGCCCTCCAGGCCAGGGATGATGGTGGACTCCAGCCATTGCACAATGCATGCTCGTTCGGACACGCAGATGTTGTGAGAGCTTTACTTGCAGCTGGAGCAGCTCCGGCAGGTAAAGATAACTGGGGTTACACACCTTTGCATGAGGCTGCTGCAAAAGGGAAAATCGATGTTTGTATTGGTAAGTTTATTTATTTGATTTATTCTTTATTGCTGTCTGACGGCCCGATTAGAATTTTTTTTTTATTTTATGCCTTACCATTACCTATTATTGTTTGTCCCATAAGGGTATAGGAACTTGGGTCACTAGTGCCGGAACACAATACAAAATTATTATGGTGGCATACTTAAGACCAAAGGTGGTCGCCATCCAGACGGACCAGCCCGACGTAATAGGTTTAGGGACACCTTCTGTCCCATAGACCATACATTTCACACCACTACACTACACAATACACAAGTAGCTAGACGTGTTGCGGGGGAGTTTCTTTCGCCGTTTCTTCTCCCCCAGCTACATCCACTCCAAAACGGTAGTTGATTAACATAAGATTGGCTTCACCGGTGTAGTTGATAGTCCCCAATGGCTGGTTTTCACTTGATCGCCATGCAGCAGTCGAACCGGGAGCGCGCCTCACAGACAGGGTCGGAATGCCTTTTCCGCCTGGAGCGTTGTTGCTTGTCGTCTGAGACGATAACAGCTTTACACAACCACAAAAAGAAACATCCAGACGGGCTTGGGGCTCTACCACATAGCTAGGGTGAGTTGTTTTGTCGCCTTTTACGACAGGCCGACACCGGCCGCAGAGGTCAGTATTCTTTCTCCGCCTCTGCACTAATAAAATTATAAATAAGTAAATACTCTTGCACATTCATTTTCCTGCTGCTAGGGCTCTTTGAGTATGACTGTAGAAAGCACTGGTTTAACCAAATATTTTTTTATTGCTAAGGAACACCATACAGGCTCAAAGCCCACTAAAAGTAAAGAGTTGCATCACCTGTTTGAGATATTTGGGGCAATATGAACATACTACTATCTGCACAAGGTTACTGTGGAGCATTCAAGTATTAGGGCCGAGTCACACCGGAATGACAGCGGCGCGGCGAGCACTTTCAGTTTGAAATAATTTTAAATTTCAATTTCAAATCAGTATCGCTTGAAAAGCTCAAGACGCACGTGGCGCGCGGCTGTTCGCTTCACCGCGGGCGGACGGCGGCAGCGTCGCGACCTTTTCAAGCGATAATGATCTTTTAAGTATGTAGATAAAGTTTAAAATTATTTCACACTAGCTGACCCGGCAAACGTTGTTCTGCCATAAAATAAAATGTCAAAAAATTAAAAAAAATTTTTTGGGGGTGGGTCACCCCTAACATTTAGGGGGATGAAAAATAGATGTTGGCCGATTCTCTTAGATACCGGATAAGCACAAAAAATCACTAACTCAATTTAGTTATCTGCCTACTGCCTACCCCCTAAGAACGATGGCGTGATTATTTATAGCCTATGACCATTTCTAGGTTATCATCTATCACCATACCAAATTTCATCAAAATCCGTTCAGCCGTTTAGGCGTGAAAGAGGAACAGACAGACAGACAGACAGAGTTACTTTCGCATTTATAATATTAGTATGGATTGAAAGTGCTCGCCGCGACGTTGCCGGCCGCTGCCATTCCAGTGTGACTAGGTCCTTACGAATTTGGGTTCTTGTAAAACGTTACGATGCGTCATAGGGGCGGGAGGGTGTAGTTTGAACTACGCGTTACGTAACATTTTTCCTTTTTTTTACCTTTTAGAAGGTCTCGTAGAGAGATTCTCTCACTCATTTTTTAAAACTTATTTCAAAAGCTTTTTGACGTAGTCATGTTAAGATTTAAAATACTAAGTGCTTGGCCAGACTGCAAACGCGGGCGCAGGGCGGTCGCGGCGCGGCATACTTAAACATATGAAACCTTATTTGAGTGTCCTTAGTGAGCACGCGGGCGCGGCGAGCGGCGCGGGCGGTATAGCGCGTTGAGTGAGCGGGCAATTCAAGCCATAGCACATTCATACAAGTGGCCGCAGTGATTGCGCGGCCGTCAAGCGTAAAACAACGTGGAGCGCGAGATTCTCAAACCATTCCGAGCTAACCTCACGCGTTTGCAACATGGCGTCTTCTGATTTGAATATTGAAGAATTTATAAGCGCAATTCAAGCACGACCTGCATTGTGGATGTCAAAACATAAGCAATATACATATGTTTATTATTTTCTATTGTTTATGATGTTGAGGTTCAATTTGTATATGAATGGATCGATGTGTGATTTTGTAGAAAAACAAACGTCTGTTCTTACTAATAGTTTATTAAGACTGACTCGAAGTCGCATCAGTGAGCGTATTTACTATGAACTAGACATACCGCCCACCAAAAACAATAGTTTTTAAGCAAATTTGTATAATTATGTATACTAGCTCTAAGTGGACTGTAGTTGATCACAGATATTGGTATACATACTGATAAATTGTAAAATAAATTTGACATAATAATAGTAATCACTCATCACTGGTACATCGTAGCCGCCCACCATTCTCACTCATTATCTACTTGCTTCGGCAGCAGGATCAGTTTATTCAGTGGCCTTTTCAACTGACTATTGCTTGCGGTTTGTATGGTTACCACTCTGACCATGTTGTCTATTCCGGGATGTAATTGTACAATTTTTCCTAGTAGCCATTTAGTTGGAGGTAAATTTTCCTCTTTGACCACAACAATATCTCCAATTCCAGGCGATGGCACCTTAGTTTGCCATTTGAATCTTTGTTGTAAGGTGTGAAGATATTCGGTTTGCCATCGTTTCCAAAAATGTTGTGTCATCCTTTGGATCATTTGCCACCTTGTTAAGAGACTGGTTTTCTTGTCTTCGTAATTAGTATCAGGAACGCTAACAAGCGGCTCTCCTATTAAAAAATGACCTGGGGTTAACGGTGCTTCTGTGGTATTGTCAATGAGACACATAGGACGAGAGTTGAGAATCGCTTCAATCTGAGCTAAAAGAGTAACCATCTCCTCGTAGGTTAATTTGGTGTCCTTGTTTATTCGAGATAAATGTCTTTTGGCTGACTGAACGCCAGCTTCCCATAAGCCTCCACATGTTGGCATTCTTGGAGGAATAAAGTGCCATGTTGTGCCATCATTTGCTAAAAGTTCTGCTGCTTCTTTAGCTATGTTATTCTTTCCTGCCTGAAACATTTCCTTCAACTCTTTAGCAGCGCCAACAAAATTTGTGCCGTTATCACTCCATAAGTTAGAACAATGGCCTCTTCTTGCTACAAATCTCCGAAAAGCGGCGATAAAAGCTTGTGTCGTTAAGTCTGTAACTGCCTCCAAGTGGATTGCTCGAGTTGCCATACACACGAATAAGCAGATGTACCCTTTAGTCGCATGGTGTCCACGTCCTTTCGAAGTTCGAATAAAAACAGGTCCAGCGTAATCAACCCCACTGTTCTTAAATGGCCGGTGCTGGGTAACTCGTGCAGTCGGCAATTGACCCATAAATTGGTTTCTCACTTTGGCTTTGTCTATAATACAGATTTTACATTGATGGATACATTTCTTCACGGCAGATTTTAAACCTATTATCCAATAGGTACTTCGCAGAAACGCCATCATCGCTTGGATGCCACCATGCATCGTTCTGATATGTGCTTCGTTGACCAACAATTTTGTGATATGCTGATTAGCAGGTATAATAATAGGGTGTTTAGTGGCCTCTGGTATATACGCACTTTGTAATCGCCCTCCTACTCTCATTATTTCGTTTTCGCCAAGGAATGGCGACAATGTGATGAGAGAACTTTTCTTCTTTACTTTCGCAGTTTTCTTTAATTCTTCAATTTCTCTTCCGTAAACCAAATTTTGATAATATCTTATGCAATCTTCTAATATTTCATTAAGTTCCTTTACTGTTATGTAACTTTTTTCTATGGGTTTAGAATTGCTTCTCTTTAAAAACCTCTTACAATATGCTAACACTCTCTTCATCCTTGAAATTGTTGAAAATCTCTCCCAAATCGGTTTCTCTTCTGTAGTTGCATGAAATGTCCTCCTTTCTTCTAATGTTACGTGTGGAACATCACATCTGTTCAATTCTATTTTGTATTCCTTTAACCAAATAGGTCCAGTCCACCATAAGTCTAGTGAAGCCAATTCAATTGATTTAACACCTCGAGTTGCAATATCGGCTGGATTTTCAGCAGACTGTACGTGATACCATCGATCGTTGTTTATTACACGAGTAATATCTGCGACTCTATTTGCAACAAATGTACGCCATCGACTAGGTTGAGATTGCAGCCACGATAAAACAACCGTCGAATCAGTCCATGCATAGATCTTATCTTTAGGTATGTTCAAGATGTGTGTCACATCATCCACTAATTCTGCTAGTAGTGCTGCAGCGCATAATTCCAATCTTGGAATTGATAGTTGTTTCAATGGAGCAACCTTTGTGCGCGACGCAATAATTGACACATATATGTCATCAGTGTCAATTACTCTGAGGTAAGTTACAGCGGCATATGCGTGACTAGATGCATCTGCAAATCCGTGCAACTCTATGTCTTTATAATTGTTTGATGTCGTTCTAAACCATCTGGGTAATTCCAGGGATTGTAAATACCTTAGCTCATCTCTATAACTCATCCAATCTTCTTTGATATGTGATGGCAGTTCATCATCCCAATCTAAAGTAAGTAGCCACAATTTTTGTATCAATATCTTAGCAGTGATAACTACTGGTGATAACCATCCAAATGGATCGAAGAGACGAGCAACATCAGAAAGAACGGATCTCTTTGTAATTTTACATCCTATAAAAGGTAAGTTTACACTAATTTTGAAAGTATCATCCTTTCTATTCCACGTTAATCCAAGAATTTTTATTACTTGATCTAATTTTATTTCAATTTTGTCATTAGTAGATTTTTCTTCTTGTAGATAGTTAATTATTTCTTCAGAGTTACTAGACCATTTTTGCATTTCAAAACCTCCCTTTCTTAATATTTTTTTGATTTCTTGACACATTTTCTTAGTTTTTTCTACAGTTTCATTACCCGCCATCAAATCATCCATATAGAATGAATTTTTAATTACAGAAGATGAATCTGGGTACTGCTGAGCTTCATCATCAGCCAGTTGATTTAATGTTCGAACAGCCAAAAATGGGGCGGCTGCTGTACCAAAAGTAACAGTTGTCAAGTTGTAACTCTCGATTTCATCTTCAGGGTTATCTCGCCAGACTATACTTTGTAAATTTGTGTGCGCCTCTGTCATATTGATCATCCTATACATTTTGACGATGTCTCCAACCACACATATTCTATGTATCCGCCAACTAATAATGAGACTTCGTAAATCTGACTGTAAAACTGGTCCAATCATCATCATTTCATTAAGAGAATGGTCATTAGAACCCTTTGCCGACGCGTCAAAAACCACACGAACCTTCGTTGTCTCTTTATCTTCGCGTATCACAGGATGATGAGGAAGATATATTGCGTCTCTGTCATCAACAGCCCTCTTCATATGACCCATCGCTATATACTCGTGAATAACCTTGGTGTACTCTGTTTTCAACTTCGGTGACTTCATAAATTTCTTCTCTAATTGTCGTAATCTGTTTATTGCTTGTTCCCTTGTATTTCCACATAACCTTATTGTTTCTTCAATACTTTGTTTCAATGGTAAGTGTACTGTGTATTTCCCGCCTTTTATTCTCTTGGTTGTATTTTTGTAAATCTCTTCGCACATTTCTTCTTCTCGAGTCAATAGTTTTCTTTTCTTGTATGAATCAGTCTCTATTTCCCAGAACTTCTTCAACATGTCGTTGTCTTCTGAAACCATTCTTCTAACATGTAGTGTAATTATTTTGTGTTCTTCGCCAAGTGATTTGTTTTCTCTTTGACCCGATAGTATCCATCCCAAGCTTGTTTTCTGCGCCACTATACCGTATGGCGTTTTAATCAATCCAACGTTTATTATTTTACTGTAGACGTCGGCTCCGAGTAAGAGGTCTATCTTACCGGGTTTGTTATACATCGGATCAGCAAGCGATAATGTTTTTAGCTGTGGCCAGTTCATCGGGATATACTTCGAAGGTAAGATTGTTGATAAGGTTTTTAAAACGTACGCCTTCACATGGATGACTTCTGTAGTATCGAATCGCGATGTAACTGAGAGGTTTACTACATGTTTGATGTTCACTTGTGTTCCTTCTCCTACACCAGAGACTACACCGTTGATACAAGTTTTCTTTAGCCCCAAGAGTTCGATTACTCTTGAAGAGATCAATGAAGCCTCTGAGCCCTGATCAATCAAAGCACGAAGTGTGTGTATAACTCCATCACTTGCTCTGACTTGCACTTGTGCTGTTGCTAATAACACTTGATTATCAGGTTGTTCTTTAGAGAAGTGTGCGCTAGTAATTTCTTGTTCCGGTTGTGGTTGATGATCCTTCTTCTCGTTTGTTTCTTCGACTCTGTGTAACAGAGAATGATGTCTTCTTTTACAGACTCGGCACCTCGCTTTACTCTTACAATTGTATACATTGTGATTCGGTATAAGGCAGTTAAAACATAATCGATTCTTGGTTGCAAAGTCATGTCGTTCTTCTGTAGTTTGTTTTGCAAATTCTTTACAATTAAATATGTAATGTTCACCTTTACAATACGTGCAAGAAGAACGTGAGCTTATATTGCTGTGTTTTGTAGATGAAGATGTTTCATCCTCTTTCGCCTCAGCTACGACATGAAATGACCTGTGACCTCGTGCCTTCTCCTTTGTAACAGCTGACGACATCATCGGGGTTGTTAATTCCAAGGTACGGAATTTTGCTTCTAGAAAACCCTTCAACTCGTTCCATGATGATAACTCTTCGCTGTTTTGCTTGTAGGCATGTTCCTCCCACTCCTTCAGTGATTCTGGGTCCAACTTCTGCGCGATCAGAAATACTATTATAGGATCCCAAGAATCGGTACTTATGTTATAGTTGTTTAAGCTATTAATACATTCCGTTGTTGTATCTAATAAAGCTTTTATCTGAGTGGCAGTTTGACTTGCTAATTTCTTTTGACTAAATAGCCTTTTTAATACACTGGTCACTATCATTTTCTTGTTACCGAATCGCCCTTTAAGTAACTGCCATGCTTGTGTATAATTGCATTCTGTTATTTTGATTTGCCGTAATAAAACTTCTGCCTCTCCGGAAACGCTCGTTTTTAAATAATGTAATTTTTGTACATCACTTATTGAAGTATCATGAACAAGAGCCGTAAATAAATCTTGGTAGGTGGGCCAATCCTCATAGTTACCCGAAAACGTAGGTAACTGTATTCTCGGTAACTTAGCGAAAGGTGTCTGCCCATTCTGCGACGAGTTTGATGTATTAGAAATAGCAGATGTTCTATTTTCTGATTCTAGTTTCGCCAGGAGATCGGTTAAGTCTCCGCGTAAGCAAAGATACAGGTCTTCAAACGTATAATATTCTTCATTGAGAAAATACGGCAATATTCCTCGTTGTTCACGTGGCGTACACTTCAGAAGATTTGTATTCGCTTGTTTGAATGTGTCCCAATACTCCTCTATACATTTTAATCTTGCTTTGATGTAACCTTCAGTTAATCTTTGCTTCGGAGCCTTTTTTATGTTTACTTGTGCCTTTTGTAACATACCGGCGACATCTTCAAGCATAGTTAAATATTTTGATTGTTCCGCAGTAGGCGATGACATTTTGAATAATTAAAGTATCCAAATATATACACAAACACAGTCCGTTATAAGTTTTCAATCACTTTATTCACTTAGTTTTATTTGTTATAAAATCTTTTCACTAATGAGTTTGTTTACGAGTTCAATTTCTAAGAATCGGTTTCTATTGTATTCGCGCGGCCGAGCTCCGTGTGTCGATCTATTCACTAATTAATCCGGCTCGAAGGACCATATGTTTATGATGTTGAGGTTCAATTTGTATATGAATGGATCGATGTGTGATTTTGTAGAAAAACAAACGTCTGTTCTTACTAATAGTTTATTAAGACTGACTCGAAGTCGCATCAGTGAGCGTATTTACTATGAACTAGACATCTATATTGTTCTAATATGTAGTTAAATTTATCCATTGACATTCTTAAATATTCAAAAATCTTCTGAGGTTGTATTCGCCATTTCTCATATAGTGTGTAAAATTCTCCTTCACTTTCTCTAGTCAAGTTAATTTCATTAGTACCATTTTTCACTTGTAGCACTTGCCATTTTAAGTAAGAAATTTGTAATAAAAATAAGTCCGATCCATCCATATTGTATTTGGCAAACACTGGACACGACACCGCTCGGACGAGCCGCGCGCTTAACTACGGACAGTGACGTCGCGTGCGTACCCGCACCCGCGCCCGCGTGTGCAGTCTGGCCAAGCATTAAAATGCGAAACTAATAATATGTGAATAAAGAACTTTAAAAAATTACGAACTCTCTCATGCCCCAACAACTCAACTTCAAGAGGGGGTTGTAATGTTGATTTTTTTTAAGATTATTTAATAAAAAAATATTTAAAATAACTTAATTTGTTTATTTTAAATAGATGCATAAAATTGAAAAATGTGTGACATCACATCAGGGGGGAGGGGGTTCTAAAAATGTGACAAAGACGGGAGAAGGGGTTAAAAAGTCGTAAAATTCGTGTGACGTAATTTATAAATGGCCTCTTACTAGAAACTATTTGCAGGAAATTCATTGTGTTAAATACATATCAGTCTATTTTAACATATTTTTGATCTGGGTGTATGTTGTTCAAATAATTTATCAGCTAATACAGTGAACAGTTAAAAAAAACTGTGTGTGTCAGCTCCGACGCACGACTGGAGTTTACTCCCTAAGTACGATTGTCTAAACATACCCAAAAGAGTTTATTTAACTGAAAAAAGATTAATACCATATGAAAGGGTAAATTAACAAATTAATGAAAATAATATACATATATAAAACTATTATTGTGTTGGATTATATAAAAATAAGAAAATCGTTTCTTATGGAGTAAACTCCAAATATTTTACCAATAAGACGACACAAGGTCGTTCGAGCGTGCGTCGCGCGTCGGCAGGGGCCGGAACGTAGACACGTCCGTACGTAGCGCTCGCCGGAGCTCGAATGTGTCCTAAATTAGAAAGTTGCGACCAAAAACGTAACGAGGTCATTCATCAGTAGATTTTACTCCTCACATTTTTCTCATACCTTATATATGAAAATCGATTCTAAAGGAGTTAACTCCAAAAAATAATTAAATATATTGAAATTTGACAATTATAATCATAATATGTATTTATAGTAGGTATATTAGTATAGTGTATATATCAACCATACTCCACAAAGTTCTAGGGGACACAGTTTTTGTTTGTATTACAAATGACACACAGGAGCCGACAACACCAAACACAATTCCGCACCTACCGAACACACAAATTTTACAAGAAACACCTGAAAGCCACATAACATCATACACATAACCTGTAAACAGGGGCAGAGGGATGGGTAGACCTCGAATCACAACAAATCATCACAAAACACACAACCAAGATGCACACACACGAGGAAGGGAGCAGAGGGAGAGAGAGAAGAAAGGGAACACAACACTCATACTTAATGCACAATAGATAGGGGGGGGGACATGAATATATCTCTTCTCATGGGTTACGGGAAGGGATATTCATGCAAAACCGACATAAGTCAAGAGAAAGTCAGACAGGCTGACGGCCCACTTAGGATTTAGCAGTTACCGTCGCCTATGGGTGTTTGCAACGCCAGTGGCACCGCGAACACGCTGCCATCCTCGTAGTGGTGCTGGAACCTAGTCACTAATGCCGGAACACAACACAAAGTTATTATGGCGGTATATTTGAAAACCAGGGATGGTTGCCATCCAGTCACCTTTTACGACAGGCCGACCTCCCAACCTCCGCCGCAGGGGTCAGTATTTTTTGACCGCCCCTGCAGGGATAAAAAGTTATCTATCTATTTTTCCAGCACTGTTGCAACATGGCGCCGACCCGAACATTAGGAACAGTGAGGGCAAGACTCCCCTGGATCTAGCCGATTCCGCTACCAGACCTGTGCTTACAGGTCTGTATTATCTTACATTCATCGTCATAGAATAAGAGCATACTATCTTGTTCTTCGTATACTCTGAAAGCAAACTGCTCTGACTTATAGGCAGAATGGGTAGACCAACTTGTGTGTGTTCTTTTGGAGGTTAAGAGACCAGGTGGCTGATGGCTGTCCTTGGGCTGCGGGATAGCACACAGGCTGACGGCCCATAAGTAAGCAGTTACCGTCGCCCATGAATGTTCGTGGCGCCAGAGTTACTGCTAGCACGCTGACGTCTGCGTATGGGAAGTGGAACCTGGCTCACTTATGCCCAAACACAACTTGTTAGGAATGACCACTACGTAGAAGCAACCCTGACTCATGCTTACCTGGCACCGTTACGTAAATCCTCACGAACCCAACAAGGATAAAATGCTGCTATTGGAGCTGTGGCAAAAACAGGCTAGGAGTCGGCCTTGGCGCTTCCACCACTAGCTGGCGCGAGCACGGCGAACGGTGGGTAGCCGAGTTGGGAAACGGGTTCAAACTGTCTTAGTCTGAAGTAGGCGCTGATAAAAGGAAATACCAGGATGCTTTCAGGAATATAGTGGCATTTCGCAATAACAACACAAGGTTATTATGGCGGCCTGCTTAGAAAACAGGGGTGGTTGCCAGCCTGACGGACTTGGAGCCGTACTGCCTAGTTTGGGTTGTTTTGTCGCCTTTAATGAAAGGTCGCAGGGTTTAGTATTTTTCCTCTGCCCCCGCTTGGAGTAGAATATTTCTTCTGGATTTTTTTTATTGCTATAGGACAGCAGACAGGCTGACGGGCCGCTTAGAATTTGGCAGTTACCGTCGCCTATGGGTGTTTGAAACGCCAGTGGCATCGCAAACACGCTGCTGTCCCAAAAGAGTACAGAAACTTGGGTCACTAAGCCGGAACACAACACAAAGACCAAAGGTGGTCGCCATCCAGACGGGCTTGGGGTTCTACCACGTAGCTAGGTTTGTTCTATCCCTGCACGGATAAGATGTTATAAGTTGGATTTCGATGTTATAAGATGTTTTAAGTCTCATCCACTACTATTCCAAATATTGTTCAGTTTATAGTCCTAGGAGTACTGCCACTATTTCATCAGACTTGTGTCTGAAGTAGACAACTCACTTAGAATTTCTGAATGGGGACGACAATACTTTGTCCAATTCAACCAGATTTTAAGATGCAAGGCATGTGTATTCTCTGCCAAGAAAACCCCATTCGCACCCTCGCCACAGTTCATAGGATCTCTTACCATTTTTTTTGCTGATAACAGCAGACAGGCTGAAAGGCCTATGAATTTAGCGACGCCAGGGGTATCGGTATCACACTGCCATCCGCATAGGGGTGCAGGATCTTCATAAAAGTTATTTTCCAGGTGAATATTGTGCAGCGGATGTGCTAGAAGCAGCTCGTTCAGGCGCTGACGATAGACTAGCGTCCCTGCTGACTCCGTTGAACGTCAATGTGCACGCGAGCGACGGGAGACGTTCCACACCCTTACATTTGGCTGCTGGTTACAATCGAGCGAGGGCGGTGAGGTTGTTGCTGCAACGGGGGGCTGATGTTCATGCTAAGGACAAAGGGTGAGTCGCATCTTGAATGTGTACTTCCGGTTTAATCCTTGACAAAAATAGTGACCTCCATGGCGTTTGCGGACCCCGGGCACCGAAACGCAAGTTTGGGTTGCAACCGGGATGAACGCTGAGATGATGATGATGATGGCGCTTGCGAAGCTCACGGATTCGATTCTTGTCTCGCGTCCCGGTGTCTATGTATAATATGTATTTATTTACGAAAGAAAAGTATACCTATATAATGTTGTATATCAGTTGTCTAGTATCCATAACACTAGTGCTATATTAGTTATTTTGGAACTAGATGGCACTGTATGAATTGTGCCAATATATTTATTTATTTATTTTCTCACGCCTATGGTTTTCATCCGTGCAGGGGCGGAGAAAGAATACTGACCTCTGTGGCCAGGGTTGCCCTGTCGTAAAAGGCGACAAAAGAACCCTACGTGGTAGGGCTCCAAGCCCGTCTGGATGGCGACCACCTTTGGTCTAAAGTATGCCGCCATAACCTTGTGTTGTGTTCCGGCATTAGTGACCAAGTTCCTGTAACCTTATGCGACAGCAGCGTGTTCGCGATGCCACTAACATTGAAAACACCCACAGGCGACGGTACTGCTAAATTCTAAGCAGGCCGTCAGCCTGTCTGCTGTCCTACGGCAATAAAAAAGTCTGGGTGCACACCGATACATAAACAGGTATATATTTATTTAAAAAACTAGAGTGTATTAGAAGTACATAGGCTCCAAGCCTGTCTGGATGTCTGTCACCTAAATCATAACTAATATTATAAATGCAAAAGTGAGTTTGTTGTCGTAGATTGGACCTTGGAGAAGGACATGGGCTACTTTTTTTTAAAATTCGTATGGCAGAACAACGTTTGCCGGGTCAACTATTTAGTATAGTATAAATAAAAAATGATTATGGTATATGTGACCCAAGTTGTGCTCTGCTACGTGGACGGCAGTGTGTTAGCGGTGCCCCTGATGTCGCAAACATGTATGGGAGGTAACTGCTTACTATTAATTGCGACGTTAGTATGTCTGCTGTGCCGCAAAAAAAAATAGTTGTCTATCATATACCATATCCGAAGGGCTCTGTCGTATACTTCGGAACTAGATACGCAGTGCCAATTATTATAGCCTTAAAGACCAGAAGATTATTAAATTTTTAAAAGAAAATACAAAACGACCTATATAATTATCAACGTGTAATTATTAATTAAATTAAACGATAAAACACAAAATCACGAAACACTAAAACAACTAGAGTTCGTAATAATAATAATAATATTTTGTGACAATTCACACAGCGCCATTTAGTCCCAAACTAAGTAGCATAGCACTTGTGTTATGGGTAATAGACAACTGATATACTACTTATATACTTTTTTTTTGTAAATAAATACATATTATACATAAACACCCAGACGCGAGACGGGAATTGAACCCGTGACCTCCGCAAGCGTACCGAAGTGCGTTATCCGTTACGCCACCGAGGTCGTCAAACTAAGAACTAACGTAAGACACTTCCGTCGCATCCGAGCCCCCGAGCAAAGAGGGTGAGTCGTGGTAGCGAACTGACGAATCCTCTAAGAATAGAATATTTATTAAAAAAAATTATTTAAGGAAAAGCTTTAACACTGCAAACTGAAATACTCCATGCAGGGGTGGAGTAAGAATACTAACTGTCGTAAAAGGCGATAAAACAACCCTAGCTAGGTGGTAGGGCCCCAAGCTTATCTGGATGGCAAACACACTTGGTCTACAAGTATTCCATCTGGTTCCTGTACCTCCATGGGACAGCAGCGTGTTAGCGACGATAACCGCTTACTGTTAGTGGGCCGTCAGCTTGTCTGCTGTTCTAAAAAAAATACTCATAAATATTTCCTGTTATTCTCACATCTTCTCCAAGAGATCATGGAACATGTGATGTTTCCTTTCCAGCGGTCTGGTGCCTTTACACAATGCCTGCTCCTACGGCCATTATGAGGTGACGGAACTCCTCGTCAGAGCCGGAGCTGATGTGAACGCTACGGATCTGTGGGCCTTCACCCCGTTACACGAGGCAGCTAGTAAGGCGAGGTTGGAGGTGAGTATGAGACGAGAGAAGAAAGAAAATGCTTACGGCCCACTTATGCTACCGGCACGCTATGATGGCCGTTTGTCCACTCCATGAAGTTTCGTATTAATTAATACCTAATTACATTTGAAGGAGCAAATTGCTGTTCTTTATTCGTCAATAACTGCAGTTATTGACAAATAAAGAACAGCAATTTGCTCCTTCAAATGTAATTATGTATTAATTAATACGAAACTTCATGGAGTGGACAAACGTCAAAACGGCCATCATAGCGTGCCGGTATAGTAGTAAGCAGTTACCGGCACCGCGAACTCGCTGCCGTCCGTGTACCTAAATTTGTACCTGGTCCACTTACTAGGTTATTATGTCAGCACACTTCAGCATTCTTCTCTCCTGCACGGAGTTTTTAAAATCTTTATTTGTGAGATATTTATAAATAAACATTCCGAGTGCATCATTTTAGCGCTCACGGAATTGGAGCGGCACTCATATGCTGAGGGAAATTTCCTTTTTTTTTTTCATTGCTGAGGATAGTGAACATGCCGCTGTCCCATAAGGGTACAGGAACTTGGGTCACTAATGCCGGAACACAACACAAGGCTATTATCGCGGCATACTTATAGACCAAAATGTATGCCATCCAGACAGGTTTGAGGTCCTACCACGTAGCTAGGGTTGTTTTGTCACCTGTTACGACAGGCCGCGGGGGTTAGTATTCTTTCTCCGCTCCTGCACGTAGAAAAATTACATTCGTTGCAACTATTATAATTTACCTAATTTAATAAAAGTGGTCCTTCTGCTTAGATGTGTGAACCATGTGTACCGTTTATAAATCAATTATCCGTGCAGGGGCGGGGAAAGAATACTAACGTCTGTCAGTCTGTCGTAAAAGGCGATTAAATAACCCACCCTAGCTACGTGGTAGGGCCCCAAGCCCGTCGGGATAGCGACCACCTTTGGTCTTAAGTATGCCGCCATAATAACCTTGTGTTGTGTTCCGGCATTAGTGACCCAAGTTCCTGTACCCTTATGAGACAGCAGCGTGTTCGCGATGCCACTGGCGTTGCAAACACCCATAGGCGATGGTAACTGCTAAATTCTAAGCGAGCCGTCAGCCTGTCTGCTGTCCTACAGCATGAAAAAAATGCCGGAATAGAACACAAGGTTATTATGGTAAGTATGCCGCCATAATAACCTTGTGTTGTGTTCCGGCATTAGTGACCCAAGTTCCTGTACCCTTATGGGACAGCAGCGTGTTCGCGATGCCACTGGCGTTGCAAACACCCATAGGCGACGGTAACTGCTAAATTCTAAGCGAGCCGTCAGCCTGTCTGCTGTCCTACAGCATGAAAAAAATGCCGGAACAGAACACAAGGTTATTATGGTAAGTATGCCGCCATAATAACCTTGTGTTGTGTTCCGGCATTAGTGACCCAAGTTCCTGTACCCTTATGGGACAGCAGCGTGTTCGCGATGCCACTGGCGTTGCAAACACCCATAGGCGACGGTAACTGCTAAATTCTAAGCGAGCCGTCAGCCTGTCTGCTGTCCTACAGCATGAAAAAAATGCCGGAACAGAACACAAGGTTATTATGGTAAGTATGCCGCCATAATAACCTTGTGTTGTGTTCCGGCATTAGTGACCCAAGTTCCTGTACTCTTATGGGACAGTAGCGTGTTCCTGATACCACTTAGTGGCAAGTATGGTGGTAACGTTACTTAACAGCCAATAACTTAACATGAGACTCAAAATCCACAATATCTCCAGGTTTGCTCGTTGCTTCTCAGCGAAGGTGCGGATCCCACCCTGCTGAATTGTCATGGAAAGTCAGCGTTGGATGTTGCGCCCACAAGGGAGTTGCAGGAGAGATTAGCGTGTAAGTTATTTAATTCCTGAAATATTAGGATCTTGAATAAGTTCTCGCTGTTACTTAATAGATGGCGTTAGTAATTGTTCATGGAATATCGAATGGTAGCATTTACAAAAAAAAATACAAGGATATGCTTTATGAAACCTTGACTTTCACTGTATGATGTACAGTGAGGTTTTTCTTGTTGGAAATGTTGGTGACAATGCTCTGACGGATACAATGTGCAGTCTAGCTTTGACGCTTTAAAACGTGCATGCGTTGTTCTTTTCTCACTTAGTTACTCACTAATTCGCTCAGACACTCCTTCACTCACTCCGATTCTCATTCACTCTGTACGATGCCGGTCGCGGACCGATATTGTACCGTACAGGAATGAGAAGGATAGCTCGACAGCAGTGGATTGTATGAGAGGGGAGGAGGGCAGCGGTGGCTAGAAATACGCGACACGTTGCAGTGGGCAAAGAAATTCGCACTGACCTTGATATCACCCCTTCCCGGTTCGGTTCAGGTCGCGGAAGAAGGTCCAATGAGAGTTTGGAGTAACTATCAGGGAGGTCGAACGATACTACATATATTATTTTCGTCCCACCCTCGCTTTTACCATTTACCTCACCGAGTGTGAGGGTAGGTAACAAAAATCAGGAGACGGGATTTCAAATACCCTTTATGCAAGGATCGAACACACCCAGACACTCAAAAATTCGCTTACTCTCTCAAACACTTATTCGTTACATTAATCGAACATTCATCAGTTGTGACAGTGCTATTTACCACAAAAATTGTAAGGTTATAATTATAAAAACCTAACCCTACCATACCATGCCAAGCGTTCTAAAAGACCCGTCATTACATTTGCTTAAAAACAAATTGAAAAATTGGCTCACTGATAGTTGTAATTAATAAAAAAAAATTAATTTTTAATTGCCATTCGTATTTTGATATAGTTTATTGGATTTTTGGTTTTAAGACCATATTTCATGCCGTATGTATGTGAAACATGTGGTGATGAACACTCACTTGTTCTGATACTCATTCACTTACTCACTCTAGACATTCACTCGTTCAGACACTCAATCACTCAGACACTCATTCGCTCAGACGCCCGCTCACTCAAATACTCACATTGAAACACACAAAAGAGGGGAAATTATTATTGTATTTGTTGTTTCAGTCGAATACCGAGGCCATTGCCTGTTGGAGGCCTGTCGCCTCGCTGAACCGGCCAGAGTCAAAAAGCAACTCTCTATGAACACAACTCAGCATCAACACCAAGTACGTGCTCAGCTCCTTTGTTTTATCGACGCTTGAAAGGCACCCTTTATTAAGTGACAATGTGTCAACTTTCCAGTAAAGTGATTTGAAGTTCAAATATAAAAAAAAAATTATAACAAGCATCGATATTGTCATGCATTCATTATTTTATCACTGTTTAGGCTGTTAATATTATTAAAACTTCGATATAATCGTAATATGAAGTCATGCGAGAACGCCTTATGTGCCGTCTCCCTCACACCTGTACATCCTATTACACTATTCTGATGCCTATTTCTCACCAAGAGATGGCGTGCTGCCGTGACGTATGTGTTCCTGTTCAGTGTGTGGTAACATACATATAATCACGCCTCTTTCCCGTAGGGGTAGGCAATTTCTATTTTTACAATTTACTTGATAGTAAACGGTTACCGTAGTTAATGGATGTTTGCGACGCTAGGGACACCGCGAACACGCTGCTGTCCCATAGGGGTACAGGAACCTGGATCACTAATGCCAGAACAGAACACAAGGTTATTATAGCGGCATACTTATAGACCCAGGGTGGTTGCCATCCAGACGGGCTAGTTATCTAGCCAGAAGGGCAGTTGGATAGGATTTTGGATATGTCTACGCGAAATGAAAAAATGAAATGAAAAAATTCTTTATT